>NJDD01002452.1:16202-28000 GCA_002245505.1 Calephelis nemesis
CAAAATTCTTACCCCTCCCATTAATATCTATATAACACATGAAATAGTTTGGTAATAAAATATTCACAATAACTATAATTTCTTTGACAGTGATATTTACATGACTGACACTTAACAATAGACTATAATCTTTGATAATAAAAATGATATGCTTGACACTCTTGACAATTGACTAAACGTTGATCGCGTTTAAATTTGACGGTGTAATCCAGCCTTAGTCAAGTGCATAACAAACTAACCAATTCTAAAAATATTAAGTTCAGGATCATTATAAAATTGAATAGGTACCAACTCGTTTAGTATTAATGAAAAATTAAATAAATTTGACATTTGCATCAAATCGTATGCGCTTGGTAAAACTTCCAAACAACCACATTTTTATTTGAAGAAACGCTGCCTCACGTATCACGAAATACGTAAATACGGTATTTTTTTATAAAATTACGTACACCAATAGAAGTATAACTTCATTTAAAATATAACAAAGAAAAAAATAATTCTTTGACCCAAAAAACTCTCAACCACAAATCTTTATCGTAATTGAGCTATTACCAGGAAACCAATAACATGTATTACCTGAAAACCTTCGTGATCCTTTTAGCCTTTAACATTCTTTTGAACCTAATTGCTGACCTCAATTTCGATTGATTTGTCCCTAATTGTAGGGACTTTCAATTCTATTACGATTATTACTTTTTCACATTTGGTTTTGCACAATTAATTACACTAAAAATTAAAAATTATTTGAGCGTAGATAGTCTTCAAAAAGCCCTTATGTCCTTTAGGAAGCATTTTAACAAGTATTTAATTATTACTAGCGGCCCGTCCCGCCTTTGCACATGTATGAAATATACAAATAAACCTTCTTCTTAAATCACTTTATCTATTAAAAAAACTTACCAAAATCCGTTGCGCAGTTTTAAAGATTTAAGAATACAAAGCGGACACAGGAGCGACATTGTTTTATACTATGTAGTGATTACGACACATCTGTATAAAATTGTATCCCAATTTGCTGTGGTTGTCGCATAACTCCTAAACGTATAGACTAATTCTGTTTTTCTTATTTGTTGTGTTAATTAATATTAGGAAAGGGTTCATATGAAACTAAAAACTGGGAAATTTGTGTGTGCAAAGTGAAAAACTAAATCTTATTTTCTTTTTAATACAAACTGTCAATAACGTCAAGCGATACGAAGTTCGCATGGTCAGCTACAACATATAGAACATTCTTACATTTCTTGGTATATAGAACCACATATGAACGGATGGACCAATTCTGCTTTTTCTTTTGGTGTGTTAATTATCAGGCGAAGGTTTATGTGATGAGAAAATTGAAGGTAAAATGGGAACAGTGTTTTAATTTTTATAATACAGACTGTCAATACCTATAAATGTCAAGCGGTGCAAAGTTTACTCCGTCGTTTGGCTGGTTATTCCTAAAATTATGTCATGTATTTGATGTTTTAATCTTTTTTACGTTTGGTCCGTGTTGGTCCGGGCTCCTTTGCAGAATAGACCATCTGCTTTCCTTGCCAGGCAGATCGTAAAAGGCGAACATAGGCTTACCGTCACTAACACCGTGACATCTGACTAGGTGGTAGAGTTTCGCAGCGACTCGCCCGGATGAGTACCACCGCCTTACCTATTCCTGCCGCCATAACGTCATGACGTATTCCGGTTCGGAGGGTAAGGTAGCCGGTGAACTCACTTTTGCTCGAGGCCTAACATCATGACCTCAGGTTGGCAAGGCACCATTACCACTACCACACCATGTCTCTAGGCGGCGTGAATTTCTTACCATCAGGAAATCTGTCTGCTTGTTTGCCTTCCATTATCATAAAAAAAGCGTTTCTTTTAAGCATTCTCTCTTTACCGGATAAGTTGGAAGAAATTTTACATAAAAGTAAACTCGCCTATTACATAATTACAATCAAATTATCCAAAGGACTTACTCCCTTACAAATCACAAAAAATAAAACTAAATTAAAAACTTATATTGCGCTTGACATCGTTAGAATAATAATAACTTCTCGTCAAATCAATGTTTACTTATTCTCTTATTTACTAGGTTTTTATCAGCGACTTCGTCAGCATAGAATATTAAAACAATTTGTTTACCTTAGTTAGGACTTTTACTGTATATACTATGTTGGGTTGACTTTTGAAAAAAAAAGGAGCTGGTTTAAACATAGATTTTTAACCATTTACATATCAAATTTCATCAAACATGCTCCAGGAGCTTAGCCTAAAAGCAAAAGACGACAGACAGACAGGCAGGCAATCAAATAAAAAGATAGACTTTCGCATCCGCAATAGTTTTTTTTTAAATTTGGAATGGCAATTAATCAGATAAATTTTCTGACATCCAGAAATACACGGCAAGCAAAGCGGCTGACGCACTTGTGAACAACCAACCGAATACGTATATTATTCTCGTTATAGTTCTGTATTATTTATATAGGTTTATTAAGTATTTTTTTAGTGATGTATCCTTATACTAGGTAAAGAGTATATCAATTAGCTATCAAATGACGTGTTTTATAATTTCTATCTCCTTTGTATTTCTGTAGGTCACATGAGATAGCAAATATGAAACACGTTATTTGACAGCTATTTGATATACACTAAACTCAGCGACTTACTAAAAAGATACTTAGTCAGCCCCTGGTCTGTGTTGAATAGACCATCTTTTAACCCAGTATCTTATTACGATAACTGAAACTGGTAGTATAGTGCTGCGTAACAACTTTCCTGACTAGATATTTACCGTCTTACTTATTCCTGCCACCACAGTGAAATTACCACATTCCAGTTCTGCGAGTACTGTGCGAGGAGATTTGCAGAGCAAACTTGAAATACCGGCCTCAGAATAGTAACGCACCTATAAAATCCTTTGATCTTATGGATCACGTTTTTTTCTTACCATCAGGAAATTCTAATGCTTGCCCATTGTCTACGTTAAAATAAATATTCATCAATGTATATAAAAATCAATTGCTGTTAGTTGGTCTCGCTTAAACTCGAGAATGTCTGAACCTGTTTGAATAATTTTGATATTTTTAAATGAAGAAACACTTTTATTGTTTTACGTATTACTTTATTATTTTATAAATAGCCTACCGGTTCACTTGTGACTCTCATAAACGAAACCGGTAGGCTATTTATAAAATAATAAATCATAAGTGATATGTTACACAGTACAAGTCTTTCTTTATTTAAAAACTAGCAGTTTCACGCAGCTTCGCCTGCGTAACTTGGCCTCTACTATACCGATTTGGATGAAACAAAGCCTATGGCACTCGTGGATAATGTAGCTTTCGAATGGTGAAAGAATTTTTAAAATCGATCCAGTAGTTTTTGAGCCTATTTATTACAACCAAACAAACAAACAAATAAAGTTTTCCTCTTTATAATATTAGTATGATATAAATATTTGGAAGTTTTACCAAGCGCTGGCGATGGAAAATATCAAATGTGAATAATTTTGGTTTAGAATTATTTTTTAAAGTTCAGAGCAGGTTTGTAAGATGAGAAAAAGAGGAAACTAGGAAAAACGACATTTTAATTTTTCCCATACAAACTGAACGGGTGGAACGAAGTTCACCGGGACAGCTAGCTGAAATATAAAATTGAATTTATAAATATTATATTGGTGGCTACATGGGACCCAATACCAAAAAAAATTTATACATTGCTTAATCAAAAAATAAATATAACCTTTTTGCATTTAATTTGTTATCTGTCGTTTTTTTATCGTAAATTGAAAAGTTTTTTTCAGTTGTGAAGCAAATGGCGAAGAAATGTGACTAAAATTTTAGTTCCTATTTTGTGTTTTGTGTTTTTTATATTTATGTAGTTTTTCGATTTTTATTCGTTTTTATGCGAAATTTTTAGTGAAATTTTACTTTTGTGCCGTGTGTAGGTCCGTGGAAATTGTGTGATTGTTTTTATATTTCAAGGTAAGTCATATATTATAGGTAAGATAAGTTATATTATAGGAAACAAAAATGTAGATAGATTTACTAATGGTGATTAATTTGCATAAAAGAAAACTGCAAATAAACGGCTTTCATCATCGAGGGTACATAAAAATTAGTATTTTCCTCGTTTTTCCGTGAGATTCCATGATCACATCCATCCATGGTGGCAACAAAACCATCTAGGTAGTGCTTTATTTTCAATTCAAAAACAATTTTTATTATCGGTTTGGAAACGACAGAGAAATCCAATAAAATACATAAAAATGTATGAGTTGAACAAATAATCTCCTTTTTTCGAAGTCGTATATAAATACACATCAAATATACCAAAATGTTCGTGATAGGGACGTGTTCAAACTTATACCTACAATAAAAATGTAGAAAAGTGGATTCTATACATTTGTCCTCAGAAATATATTCTAAGAAAATTTAATTTGAAATAAACTTTAAAAAATGGAAATGAAACAAACTTGCGATCAAAACGAGAGCGCTATGACAAAATCTGTGGTGTTACGCTTGATCGCATTCGTAACTGAGCTCAGAGTAACAATGAGATTTAAAGAAAATATTGGTGCGAAAATGAGAAATCGCATGGTCTGTTGGTTAGATCTGGTGGTCATGTGGAAAGAATGACAGGTGAAAAATTTACAAAACAGATATAAAATGCTAATGTGGATGGACATAGATAACCAGGAAAACTACGTTAACATTTCACAATAAATTTATGTCTCCAAAATTGGAGTATTTATAAACAATTAAACAACACGCCCATATCACCGAAGAGGTAGGCAGAGGCACAACCAGGGCACTAGCCAAAGACACTAAGTCCCACAATGTCATAGCTGACAAGCCTATAATACCCAACCGGGTGCATGTCCAATCCCGAGTGACGTTTTTAAATTAAAAATATAAATTTTAAATTTTTTTCTGTTTCTCGAGCCGGAGATTGAACCGCGGACATCAAGAAGTTTAGTAGACACCGGACCGCTATACCACAGAGGCGATCAAGAGTATTAATATGAAAATAATAATATGGAAAGTCTGCAAGGGTCGTGATGATTGACACTTATACTGCCTACCCTGTAAGAGATTTGCCATTAAGATAATTTTGTAAATACTTAAACTACTGGTAATTAAAATTTAACGATTTAGGCGAAACCACCTACAATGCTAGTCATTGTTATAATGCTAAAGCCTCATCCCAACGAATACAACATGAATTTTAATGAAGAAAAATCAATACAGATTTTAAAACGTAAATGCAAAGCTTACGAAATCCATATGCGTACTCCCCTCTCGTTAATCGGCTTAATGTATCACCGCATCCATACGAAAAAGCTCCCTATTAAAGTTTCCAAACTTAAACAACTTAAATGGATATAGAGCTTTGTAACAACTTCTACGCAAATATAATACAAGTTTTAAATGTTAAATCCTACTGGTGTATTTATCTTAAAGTATCTTTACGCTCCAATCCCAAAAGAGGAAGACAGAGGTGCAACCAGGACACCCACGACTAGCCGAAGACATAACATCATACAGTATGATAGGTGGTAAAACTATCGCCTACCGCGCACAAATCCAATCCCGGCAACTACATATTATACTGTTAGAAATGTATAACACATTTTATGTTTTTCGACCCGGTGATCGAAATCGGGACCTCGTGAAGTCAAGTCCAACAACCGGCTATAATTTATCTTAGGACATATAACAGTCTAATTAGTTGTTAATCAATCCTTTTTAAGAAAGCAGAAGCTTTTGTGAGTGTTTTGATCTAAGTACCATGTATTATTTATTAATGTAACTATTAGTATATGTTAAACACACAAAACATGTAATGTCGCTCGAAGAACTCTCAGGAATATTTCGGAGTATGCATTTCTTGATTGTATTATTATCTACTGGTGCCTATCTTTATTTTTTCGATTTTCGAAAAAAAAAATAACTTGTCATATCTCTTAAAAAAACGAAATTTTTTAAAAATGAAAAAAGTCGTATGTTTAATTTTTAATTATCTAATGGCGCCTATATTTATTTTTTTTAATTTTTAGATTTTTTTAAAAATAATTAAATAAATTAATTTTTAATTTTTTTACATTGTCATAATATGAACTTTAAAAATTATTTTATTAACAAAAACTAAAATGACATGCTTTCATGTTATGTTTATCAAAATGTGATCCATTTTATTTCTTCTGGATTTTTTATCAGTTTATTAATATGACAAGTTAATCATAAAATTAATAAAAATGAAATTATTTGAAAAAAAATGAATAATTTAATTTGTTTTTATATTTTTCTTTATTTTCTACAAACAATACATTAACTTCTTCGATATATCTTAAAATAAACATGAATTATGAAATGGATGGAGAAATAAAATGGATCACATTTTGATAAATGTAACAGGAAAGCATGTCATTTTAGTTTTTGTTAATAAAATAATTTTTAAAGTTCATATGACAATTTAAAAAAAAATGAAAAATTAATATAATTAATTATTTTTTTAAAAATCAAAAAAATTAAAAAAAAAATAATATAGGCGCCGTTAGATAATTAAAAATTAAACAAACGCCTTTTTTCATTTTTAAAAATTTTCGTTTTTTTTAAGAGATATGACAAGTTATTTTTTTTTTCGAAAATCGAAAAAATAAAGATAGGCACCAGTAGATAATAATACAATCAAGAAATGCATACTCCGAAATATTCCTGAGATAATTTAAATTATCAGAATCTCGTGGTGAAAATGTTTTTTGAGTATAAATTTTGAGTGGTAAGTCAAAAAGAAAATATACTTACAAGCATATTTAGTTCATTTAATTAAAATCTGGTTTCCTTTTCTTTATTTCTAATCACGTTTTTATTCGAATCAAAATGACATGTTGAATATTTTTACTTTCAAATTTCAGCTAACTTCAGACTAGTGATCAAACTCATTTTCGCATACATTATTTTGATTTGGATGTTTATATTAATATATCAATATCATAAGCCTATTTCGATTTCATTAATTAATTTTAGAATGATTCTTGTTCATTAGTATTTAATTCCAAATTATAAAGAAACAAAAATACTTCAGACAGGATTTGAACCTACGAACTTTAGTCTCTCGCTGGTTCGTCAGCTCTAACTATTTGATCTACCGAGGATTCAACTTCTATGGTGAACATTTTCTTTTTATTACATTGTTAATAATTAACTTAATTAATACATTTTAATAAATTTTATAATAAATTTTAGTGTCTTTTCATATTTCAGTACCAACACTTTGTTTCCAAACTTTTTAGTGCGCTATCTGTGATCTTATATCGTCAACTTCAATATATTTGTTTGTGTATGTCAAACTCACGGTAGTGTGGGTAATGTTTTATTTATTGATTTAATGTAATTTGTAAGTATTATTATTTAAAAATATTAGCGTTCTGCAGTTCTCCTACACATGAACGATAATTTTATGCTTCTGCGACCGCGCAATTTTCGTAACAAGGGATCCAAAGTTTTGACATTGCGTATTAATATATAGATACTTATATACATAATTATTATGACCTGTAGCTTCACTCTGTTACGAGAGACGAAAGTTGGCAGTTTCAAATCTGATCGCATGTGTGATATGTTTTTTATTTTTCCTTAAAATTTGTGAAATTTTCAGACAGATGTGGGACAAATGCTAAAATTAAAATAGAATAATAGCTACATACTAGCTGCTCCGGCGAACTTTGTTCCACCCGTTTAGTTTGTATGGGACAATTGAAATGTTGATTTTCCTAGTTTTCCCACAGTTAAACGGGATAAAAAGTATCCTACGTCTTTTTTATGACATTTGAAGGCAAACAAGCAGACGGATATCCTGATTGTAAAAAAATGGGCGCCTAGAAATCCAAGGGTCGTAATGGTGCGTTGCCAACCGCCATCCGGCTGTGTCGCTGCAAAACTCTACCACCTAGTAGGACGTCACGGTGTTAGAGACGGTGAGCCTATGCTCGCCCTTTACGTGCTGCCTAGCAGGAAGTCATATAGATGGTCTATTCTGCAAAAGAGCCCGAACCTACACAGGGAGAATGTATGTCTTCAAGTTCTAAGCTACTCTTTTAATTTTCTGCCAAATCGATTCAGTCACTTTGAATTATAAAAAGTGTAATTAACACTAATTTTTATAGTTTTTATTATTTTTTTATGTTATGAATATCACTATTGTTAATAATAAACGCAAAGACAAAGATTTAGGATAAGGCAAATAGTTTAAAAGCGTCGTTGTTTATGAAGATTGTAACTACGCTGGTGTTTTCCTCCACGGGATTGTCTTTTATTCTCGGTCGCTATCTCTTCAAAAGCCTCTCTTTGTGAAAACCTCCCTTTTCCATGACGAGTGTCTGTCTGAACGAGAACAATCACTGTAATTACAAACGCGAAGCGACTATCGTTTGTAGATGGTATATATAATGACTGAATCATAATCTAGACTCGCCAAAGTGTTGTTGAGTTGTTGAATTAAAATAGCTTAAGTTTGTTACATTCAGCAAATCCGTATGCTTTGCCTAAGTATCATCGTAAGACTAAACATTCATATTTTTTTTTTGTACTGAAACTGTTCAAATTATGTAACAATACTTAGATGCAATATACTCCACTCGTAAACCAGCAACTTTATCTACTATTCAACACACATTTTGAAGTTATACTCCTTTTGGCGCGATTGGGAAAAAATATGACAGTGAATTTTTACGATGCGCACGCACACCGACAGATAAATGTGACAGTCAAAAGCAACACCCTGAAGTTAGTTGCGAACCTTTTTATTTTAAATTATATTTTATGATTTTTAATTATTGTTGCATGCTATTTATGTATGTATGTATGTAAGTGTTGTGTTATTATTTGGTATTTTTGGATTGTTATGCCAAAGAAGTATAACTTCTTACGTGCGTACATGAGTACACACACTCTTTTTTTTATGCAACGAGCAAGTGGGTCACCTGATGGAAAGTGATCACCGCTGCCAATGGACATCCGCAACAACAGGAGTATAACTGACGCCTTGCCGACCTTTAAGGAATGTAATATAAGAGTAATATATTATGTACGGGAAACTTGAATATAACTATTTGTAGCAAAAACATATTTGTTTAATAATTTGTCCGTTTCGGAACAGTTTAAGACCACTAGGCCCTACTGCCACGACTTCTGCATTAACATTTTTTTATTATTTTTTATTTAAAATTCACTTCTTCAGTTTCTTATAGTCATCACTACATATATCCCTTTGTATGTTTAAATCTCTTATACTACGTGACTGATTTTGATGATTTTTTTATTATAGATAAAGTGATTGAAATGGTAAGTTTACATGTATATTTTATAACCGTGCGAAGCCAGGGCGGGCCGCTAGTATCTTATAATGTAGTCATAAGTCGTTATAGAATGTCCCATTTTCTTAGTTCTTTTCTTTCTTGTCCACGTCCTTTATGTGTATTTTATTAAGATGTAATTCCTACTCAAAGTTTAGTTTACATTTTTAATTAAATTTCAATCCCCTGGGTTTAACTGCAGGAACCGTAAAAACCCTAATTACAGACCTTACTTAATCAAAATTTAAAACTTTTTACAAACTTTATTTCCTCTTCTGTTTTACAGGAATTAATTTCGTATTTCGGTTGTAGCTAATTGATTTCCTATTATTGAAAGAATTACCCATTTGCCTGAGAACAAAACTACGGGTACAATTTTTTTTTAAAGATGTCAGCAAGCACATAATACTTCGTATGGTAAGAGACAGCTGTGGACTACAGAGACCACAGATGCTACAAGTACGTAACTGTTTTGTGGCCAGGATGTTAAGTCAGCACAATAGGCCTAGTAACTAAGCTAGAGGGTAGAGTAGTCTAATGGAACACAAAAGTACCGTTATAGCGAATGGAAAAGGTAAACCCATCCGGAAGAATTTGTGGCACACCACTACTTATACTTCGTCTTTAATTATTTACTTGTCAAATTTCATCACAATTGATCTAGCAGTTCAGCCGTGAAATTGTAGAAAACAGACAGATAGTCAAACAAAGATTTTCAATATTGTAATGTTTTCTTATGATATTGGAAGGCAAGCAAGCAAGCAGATTACCTGATAGTAAGAAATTTACGCCCTCTAAAGAGAGTTCCGTGTGGTAAAGCAATTTTACCGGCTACGTTATCTTTCCAAGCGGACCACGTCAACGACAAGCACTGACGTTATTGCGGATGGAATAGGTAAGGCGGTGGTACCAATCCGAGCGAGTCGCTGCGAAACTATACCACCTAGTCAGTGTCACGGTGCTTGTGACTGTAAGCCTATACTCGCCTTTTACGAGCTGCCTGGCAGGAAGGCACATGGTCTGTTCTGCAAAGGAGCCTGGAACAACACGAAGAGAAACGAGATTGAATATTAGTATGGATCAACGCATTACTTAATGTAATTGATAAACCGTCAGTTTTATCTTAATAAAATTATAAAGAGCTACTTTAGATAGATAAATAAATAATAATAGATAAATAAATAAACATCCCTGGACATATTACACAAATTGAATCTAACCCCAAAGTAAGCAAATTACGTGCTTGTGTTATGGGTGTTAGTCAACAGTCATACTAATACATAGAAATACTTAAATAGATACCAGAATAAATTTAATAAACACCCAGACTCGGAAATGCAGACATCTAAATGTTCATCACACAAATGTCTGCCCCCGTCAGGAATCGAACCCGAGCCTCGCGGTTGGTCGTTGTAGTTAGGCGTGTACGCTAGCCACTCGACCAACGAGGCGGTCTGTTGTGACTCTGCTTTTTTTTAAAAAAAGGAACCATCAAAATCTATTAAAAATGACAGACAGATGAATTTAATAACCTTTTATTTTTTTGGTCTGTTAAATTGAAATAAATCTGAATCATTATTACATAATGTTGTATTTCAGCGGTTTTATGAAAGGTTCATTAGCAATTATATATATCGCAATATGATAATTAACGTCCGTGCAGTTGATATCAGTTATCGTTTATCATTTATACCTTTCAATAGGCATATTGTTTCACGCTCTGATATAATATTAAATATTCAGAAGCTGACCAAATGTTTGTTTGGTTTAAATTGTCATTTGCGTGGACTTAAGTGATATTTCAGTGATTTTTATTCAAATAGGTACATTCAATATAGGAGATGGGTCAAATACGCCATGAGTCCAACAAGCATAAAACTTAGATCATTTTTAAATTATAATATTTATAACTAACGGCAAGGTACGTTTTTCGCTACGTGTGTGACCACATGAATGACATAACACAACAAAAGAAAAAAAAACAACTGAAAAAGTTTCAATTTGACTGAAAAGTGACCATTTACAAAATGATCCGCTATTATCTAATTTATTTGTTACAAAAAATTTGATAAATGAAGAACCGCTCGACTAATTTTATGCAAACTTCACATAAACCATTTGGTTTGGATAGGTGAGCCCGTTCTTGAGCTCACCTATATATATAAATTACTTCGAAAAGTAGCATTGATTTTAAAATATAAATAATATAAAAATAAATTGCTAAATATGTTGTTAACCCAATAACTTTCGAGTGACTGAATCGATTTGAATTATCATATTTCCATAGCATAAAAAATGTTTTAAATTTTATAATAGTAACCATAGCTTCGTTTTAGATACGCAAATGCATACAATAAATACGTTGCAAATACGCCTTCCAAAAGTTCCAAAAAAGGAATTCTTGGAGGAATCTTCATTTCCATCTTACGATTAGTTCTAAAGTTGGAGTAAATCTACGGTCAAG
>NJDD01002452.1:40551-54186 GCA_002245505.1 Calephelis nemesis
CCAAATGAGTGCAGGACTTATTCAAGTGTACTTAGAATTTAAACTCATTCAAACTACTCATATCGCGTGCTGCGCGAGCTGCAAGCAACTCGCGAATAGGTAGGTACAGTACCACTATATTAAATTATGTGCTGCGGCTTTACACTTTTTCCTCTTTTTATACTTTATACTTTTATTTTTCAATATCTGTACCGTTTGGATTGGCGGGGGCCTGGTGACCTGTAATTCAAGTAATTTAACTAACATAGGCACCAGATTCTCACAAAACCAGGTTTTCAATCCGTATATTCAAAATATTAACAGAAGTGTATTTAATTTACTTAATTCAAGAAGCAGTTTTTGTGAAGAGCAATAAATAAATATTATTATAAATATTACTATTTTAATATATTACTATTATATTTTATTTTTGGCTGACCTAATGTAAGTTTAATTATGTAATAACAACTGTATACAGATATCTTTAAAATGCATTCGGATTTCCGAAGCTTGACGAATATAGCCGAAGCGCATAATTTAAATAGAACTACTATACTGACTTTGCAATCACTAGCTTGCCGTTGACGTGTTCCGGTTTGGATAAGGTAGTCGGTAATATTACTTTGCTGGAGTTAGGCCTAACATACTTTCTTCAGTTAGCAACGCACCATTACCACTTTTCGTGTCACTAGGTGGCGTGAGTTTACAGTCAAGAAATCCGTCTGCTTGTTTGCCTTTCAATATCATAAACAATATTATTTTTTATTTAGTGGCTAATGTTATAAGGAGAAAATAAGTTAGTATCTTCACGCCCGTATCAAGGAAAACGTAGGTGGAGGCACAACCAATACTCCAACGATTAGCCGAAGACACTAAGTTCCTAAAATGTGATAGGTGCCAAGCCTATCGCCAACCGGGTACATATCCAATCCCGGGCAACGTTATTTTATTAGGAAATTAAAAATATAAATTTTCTATTTATTTTTGTTGCTCGACCCAGGGGTTAAACTCGGGACCTGAACAAGTCAAATCCGACACTTTTACAAATAAACGTTACAAAATATAAATTTTCTATTTATTTTTGTTGCCCGACCCGGGGGTCAAACTCGGGACCTGAACAAGTCAAATCCGACACCGGACCGCTAGACTACAGAGGGGATAATGTAATAAGGAGTAACTTAAAAGGCTACTTTTATTTCAGAACTAATTTTAATTAAACAAATTAATTAATACCTTTTAGTGATCAATTTCACGAAGACTAAAATATAATAAGTAATCTAAAACAAGTTTAGACGATGGGAATCATCACCGATGTCTCTAAATATGATATGTTCTTGTGTATAATAAATGGGTATTCCTAAAATAACGTATTATTAAACGCTTTGTCTTTAGAAAATCTTTAACAAGAAGAACCACGATTTACTAAGAAAATATTGTGCTGTTCCATGAAATTATTTTGAAATGAGTCTTCAATTAATTGTAGTATAAAGGTCGCCGGTTCATTAGTCAGCTTGTCGAAGCCCTAGAGTTGTGAAAGGGGTGAAGCCCCACGTTGACGTTGCCATGGAGGGCCCGCTGTAATGCGGAGTGGATGAAATTCACTATTTTGTTTTACTTTTCATTATATAAAATGTTTTTTCATTCATTTTATTTTTCCTCTTAATAATCTTTTTAAATGCTACATTATTCTTCTTCGTTGCCACCTTTTATCATATCATTTTTTAAACGATTTAAAACAAAATAGTCTTCTTTTGGAGATAGTAGACTTCATTTTTTTTTATTTATTAGTTGATTTGCCCCTTCTGGGGCCGGCTAAGACTATTAGGCCGTGCTGCCTTGCCTTGCCTTACGTATTAGTTAATTCTTATTAACAGTTATTTACTCACTATGTACAAAGTATGCTTGAATCAAGCGTTGGCTTCGCTCATCTAGTGAGATTTGGCGGCAGCGAGGAAATACATGATACACTGATTTCTTCATAAATATTTTACTTGTGCTATATCTGAACAAAAATAAACTAAGTTTGAAAGATTTGATTTCTACATAATATGGAAGCAATTTAAAATCATCCAAACTTGAAAAATACAAAATATTGAAAATGGGTCATCTGGACGGCCATCAAATGGCAAGAACTGGCTATCTTAGGCGCAAGTTTTTTTTTATGTTATAAGGAAGGCAACAAGCAGACAGATTTCCTGATGGTAAGAAATTACGTCGCCTATAGACACCAAATGTAGTATTGGTGCGTTGCCCACGTGAGGCTAGGATGGTCAGCCTCCTGCATAAGTAAGTAAACCGGCTACCCTACCCTCCAACCTAAACACGACAATGACGAGCATTGTCATTTTGCGGAAGTTCCTTAAGTAGTGATATTATGGACCTATTGCAAACGTCAGCCTATCAATGTCACTATCAATATTCATACAAGGTAATGGGTTCTCAATGTACAACCTCGGTGATTCCCAAGGTAGTTTGCAGTACACTATATATATATGTTAATTTATAGTTCAAAGGCTTTTATGTGTAGCAACTTATATGGGTAGGGATCTACCGCTTTAGTTATTCCTGTCGACATAACACAGGCATGTGCTAAGAACTCTCGTGTCCGGTCATAAGGGTTTGGTAGCACGATAATTTGCATATAAGGCCTTTAACTACCAGGCCATTGAAAGCCACACACCTTTGACATCTATGGTATCTATGCTACTGATATCTCTTACCATCAGAAGAATCTTGTACCTATCGAACGATTCGTTAATTTTATGCCATAAAACGGAGGGTCCAGACTTAAACATAAGGTTTCCACCTTATTATTATATTATATGTTATTAATTTACATTGTGGGAACTTTACAAATCCACCGTTATATTTTTTTTTTATAAAATTGGAAGGCAAACAAGCTAACGGATTAAAAAAAAATTACGTCGCCTAGAGACACCAAAGCGTTGCTAGCCTGAGGCTGGGATGTTACGCCTCGAGCAAAAGCAAGTACACCGGCTACTTTATCATCCTAACCGGAACATGTCAAGAGCAAGCACTGACGCTATGGAGACCAGAATAGGTAAGGCAGAGATACCGATCCGGTCGAGTCGCTTCGAAACTCTACCACCTAGTCAGATGTCACGGTGTTAGTGTTTGGTGTTATTAAGCCGATGCTCACCTTTTATCAGCTGCCTGGCAGGAAGTCAAATGTTTTATTCTGCAAAGAAGCCAATTCCAATCAAATTAGGAATTAGTTTAAAAATTGGGCTTTATTTCTTAGCAAGCGTCTTCTCCACGGGTAAATAAGTTTCTTTATTATACCTACATACGAACCTTCCTCTTGAATAACACTCTATTTAAAAACCGCATCAAATTTCGTTGCGCAGTTTCAAAGATCAAAGCGTGTAAAAAAACCTAATATGTACAGTGAATTTTCCTTATTATGTTATTATTTTATTTATATTTAAAAAATAATACGGTTTACAGAATACATCTACTAACCTAATTTCAACAGTAGTGTAGTTTCGGTTAAACAAACTGTAACATACGGACAGACAGACATATATGACAAATCTGTAAGCGTAAAGTTTTACGACTTTGACCACAGAACCCAAAAAAACTGGCCATTTTGTCTATTAGGTACCGGCTGTTGCATGTGACATCGTACAGTCTTGTCTAACACCGGACCGATAGACCCCAGGAGCGATGTATCAAATTTTACTTTTTCTAAAGTTTTACTGCTTTTTAAAGTATTAATTTTCTTTTAAATTAAAAAAATCCCGAGACCTTATAAAGTCTAGTTTAACACAAAAGTCGCTTCCTCTGTCCCTATGTCCCTTTGTATGCTTAAATCTTTAAAACTATGCAACGGATTTTAATGTGGTTATTTTTAATAGATAAAGTGATTGAAGAGGAAGGTTTATATGTATATTTCATTACCGTGCGAAGCCGGAGCTGGCCGCTTGTTTTAATATAAAAGAAACCTAAAAAAGAAGTATAGTTTCTCACTTCAACTTTAGTTTTTTATACGTACACATTAAACACACAAGTTGATTAAGTTAATACTTGTATCCGTTCCAGTTTACCGATGTTTGCGATTCCGTGTTTCTGAACTCAAACGTTCCGACGATTCTAATCTGCCAAAGTGGCAGCGTTCGGTTAACTCAATTACTGTCCGACCCACGGAACTGTCAATTAAACGTTACCCAGTAATGTTTCATAATAAAGCCGAGGTTTTTGTTATTATTAACGAAATTGTAAAAAAAAGTAAGTATCTTTACGTGTTAGTTACTTATTGAATATTCTGTGCCTATATCTTTGGGGATAGGGGTCCCCCGAAGAAATAAACAGAGAACATATTTTTTTATGTTATAGGGAGGCAACAAGCAGACGGATTTCCTGATGGTAAGAAATGCCGTCGCCTATAGACAACAAACGTGGCATTGGTGCGTTGTCCACCTGAGGCTAGGATTGTCAGCCGCATGCGTAAGTAAGTAAACCAGCTATCCTACCCTCCAACCGAAACACGACAATGACGAGCACTGTCATTTTACGGAAGGAATAGGTAAGGCGGTGGTGCCTGTATATCCGGACTAGTCGTTAAAAGTCGTTTATGTTAAAAACATAGAATAAGGAGAGGAACAATCACAACACCCATTACAAATCAAAAGATAGGCGTCAAACCTATCACCAGTCTAACAGTTATTTTACCTAGAAATTGAAAAAATAAAGTTTGTGTAGTCTGACGGGTAAACCAAACCCGAAGCCTTATGTAGTTAACGCTAACATTAAACCACGATACCACAGAGGCAATTAAACTAATGTTTCAGTAACACAAAAATTATATTGTTCTGTAACCTCCCACAAAACTTACACATAATGTAGCAAAGAATCATCTCGATCACATAAATTTAAAAACAAAAAATCAACATCGTAATCGTATCATTCATTTAAAACTTAAATCATCACAGACGCATACACAAACACACACAGATATGTCAAATTTATCAGCATACTTTCCAGTGCCTGTTTTTTTAACGTTTTTTTGTGACGTGTTTTTTTATGCTGACGTGTTAAAGACAATTGTTAAAAAAACGTTGCAATATTAGCATTTACGATATATGTATCTTGGCTTAGATACTCTTTATTAGCGATCAGGTTTTTATCTTAAGGTTTTTGTGTATACGTATATTTTAAAAGGCAACATTATTTACTGTGAAATATTGTTACGGCCTATGCAAATTTATGGCAGAATTTAAGCTTCAGCTGTATGAATAATTAAAAATCACGCCATCATAAAGTAAAGCTCGATCTGACGAACTGAACAAGCCATCAATTTCAATAAAATGATGATTGAGGAGAAAAAACCGCCATCAATCATCCTCTCTGTCATTTTGACAGTATTCTGGGGTGACCACACGGTATTTCATATTTCAAATATTTGCGCTCCCGACGGAGGCGTTCATATTAAAAATACCTTTTACGTGACTTGAAGATATTTTCATTGTTCATAAACTCTTTCAAGTTTTTTTTATTAGTGTCAAATATGTTGTTCTTAACCGTTACCCGCGACTTTGAATTAAGAATAGGTTCTTATACAAATTATTACAGTCCCTTAATGGAAAATGATTTTAGGAAAAAAATTGCCTATGTTTGAACTTGGGTATGACTATGTTCATATCAAATTAATTAAAAATGGACAAGTCCTTTAGCCGTAACAAAGTAACAGACAAACAAATAGTACGCATTTTAAGGTATCTACATTAAGTTACAGTACGGGTTTTTGATTTAAATCCTTGCTTTAACTATACTTTGTTGATAATATAATACACATAATGGAAGTACCTAGTCACTTCCATAATTTGTACAATTTTTCTGCCTGTAAGTAGTTTGTAAAAATAATAGTTTAGTTTGCGCTTTTGTTACATCACATAAGCTTTGATATTGACCTTTTTTCACTTATAGTTTTAATTTAAATATAATGTTTAAAAAATATGGACTTCTATATTTGAAAAAAAAAAGGTACAAGTAATTTTCTTCTGAATTTATTTTTATTGAAATTACCCACAATAGCATTGCTTACACAAAAGTTTGTAAGATGTAATATTAATTAATAATCGTCGCAGAGTTGTAACTGATTGAATAAAAAACTTCGCATAATGCTGGATTTGAATTTTACTGAATAAGTTCATGACAAAAAAAGTGCCTGTAGAAGTGAAAACTTGAATATTAACGTAGTAATATATATAATAATATTAACGTATTTTTGATATTTTGGAATGGTTAGAAAATTATTTTGCACGAATCCCTTTAATTATCAGTATAAAAGTACTATAATTTATGTGGTAGAATACAATATTCATTTATTGCGACAGCGTACACAAACATGACAACACGAACATTTACTATAACTATAACGCCGTCTAAACGAAACTGCAGGCGCGTAGGCATATATTTTTGCCGCCCTTTAGAAAGAGAACTTCCTCTCCTACGCCGCGTATTCTGTTTACTCTCCATCCGTCTTACGAATTTTCGATCAGGTCACGTGTCAGGACACGTGGCTTGATCGGAAATTCGTTTAAAAGCTTATAATACGCGAGTTTAAACGTTTTTACCCATTCAAAAAAAGTGCGCAACGCCGCTAAAGAAGTTTTCACTTCAAAACAATATAATATAGGCACAGTAAAACTGCAAAAACCTGACTTCGATTTCAGTAAGTCATCATGTAATCATTATAATTTGCACATTTGCGATGTGCAAATACATATTAAAATATTTGCACATCGCAAATGTGCCGCAATTTAGTAGGATATAAATCCATTCACATTTGCATTGTATATCTACTTTGTCAATTTTTCATCTGTCATTCTTTCTACATGACCGAACCAGTGGAGGATGCCCTTTCGTATTTTAACACAAATGCTTTCTTTCAATCCTTCTCTTTCTCAGATCTAACTGTTTCAAATGCGGGTAGCGAGCGTTTCACCACAGATTTCTGTAGCGCTCTCATTTTGACTGCAAATATCCTACTTGCATACTTTTTACGGCATACCCAACTCACGCTTCTATACAATAACGTTGGGGTAAGCACAGAATTATGGAAAGTGAGTCTAGCTTTTGGGCTTAAAATTTCGCTTTGAAATAGCTTACCCAGCGCTACATTCACTCTGTTCCCTACACACACTCTCCTTTCCACATCCGCGGTGTACCTTCCATCCCTGCTAAAAGTACAACCAAGATATACAATTTCATTCACTTGTTCCAGCACTACATCATCAACTAAAACTTTTATTTGCTTGCCACCTATAACATTTTGGACTTAGTATCTTGGATCAGTCTTTTGTGCCCTGGTACATTATAAAATATACTAGCTGACCGCCCTCGCTTCGCTTCGGTTCGGTTCAGTAAGCGCGTATGTCTTTGCTACGCTTCAAGGATATTTAATTTTGCGCCCGGAGATTTTAACTTTTTGATAACTCATTAGTTGTTAATTTTTTTCTGATAGTGTAAAAGGCAATTTTGATCTAAATTACAATTAGTAAGTATTGTTTAAAATATGTTCTAAAGTAACCCTTCATTTTACTGTTTTAAGTAAACGCAAAAATCGGTTATTGTGGGTTAGCCTTTAAAGATAGACATATTATACCACCGCTTACTTTTTTTGAGATCTATCGAAGACGACAAATTCCACCATACATTGTTTTGTTAAACTCAAAAGGTTTTGGCAGCGTTTTCGAGGAAAGCTCCCGAACGGCTTATTTTTTGCCGACATATTGAACTAATATCGTTGGTTATCGTTTGTACAAAACATAAACTTACTATACACTATCGCCTCTGTGGTCTAGCGTTTTTCCAATTTTCTAATAAAAAAAAATGTTGCTCGGGATAGAATATGTGCCCGGTTGGCGATAGGCTTGCCACCTATCACATTGTGAGACTTAGTATCTTCGGCTAGTCGTAGGTACCCTGGTTGTGCCTCTGCCTACCTTTACGGGGATATGGGCGTGAAGATACTTTTACTATACACTCAAACCTTCCTCAAGAATTGTTCTATCTATTGTTGAAAACGGAATGAAAACCCGTTTAGTATTTTCGAGTAAATCGCGAACAGACAGACAAACGCGGTGGGGGAGTTTGTTTTATAATATGTATTGATAATGTGCATGGCATATACTATGGTACTTAATAAGCAGGTACAGTCGCAGACATAAGCTAACGAAAACTTTAATGGCGTGAACTAATGTTTGTATTAAATGAACATAAACAGCAATGGTGGTGTCACGACTACAATTCAATATCCATTATACTGTTTGGTGTTTGTTATAATTTATCAAACGTAGTCCATTGCGTGGTCTGAAAGCAGCCATATTTTTGGGGCTTAAAAAATAAGCCACGCGAGCTTATAACATGCTTTATTTATTTATAAGTTTTATCCGGTGATTTGTTTGTGCTCATATTAACTTTGATCCCTTATTTTAGTCCCGTAGGATTTGTTTTTAACCGACCTCCAAAAAGGAGAACGCTCTCATTACGGCAAGCATACTTTTTATGTATATACACTAATTTCGACGAGGTTTCTAAACCAATTTGCGTAATTCTTTTATTTTTTTGAATGCGGAATAGTTTCGATTTGGTTCCATAAAAATCGACCTAGGTAGGCTTATAAGTTTTTTATTTTATGAACATTTTTTATCTACTTTTACATACCCCGATCTCTATTTTTATTAAATCAAGTCCAAGAGAGTCAAGATCAAGATTTGATCCACTAACGGCCAATGTTAATAATTAATGCTAATACAAAACTTGCTGTCCGAGATTGATATTTTGATCCATTTTTATGTTATCGCTTGCCAATAACATATTTGTAGACAGGATAAATATGGCAATTAGGTGTAGGATAGGTCGGCGGATACGCAGCTATCTAGATTGCTTGAAATCCATCTTTAGACAAACATTATTAACATTGGCCGTTAGATGACTTATGCCCGGTTCCTATATTCAAAAAACGAGTCATTTTGATTACGGATGGTAGTATTTTGTACGCTTAGTAAGATTACTAACAACGGTTGCTCGTTTCCGACTATTGATTCTAAACATTTTTTGAAAATATTGGTAACGCTCCGTTACTTTTGAACAAACTACGAATGGTTTAGCTGACGGATAATGATTCGTTGATTATAGGAACCGGGCATTAGTAACCAGGTTACAGACACATCAACATGCTATAAAGATATTTGGTAAGGTTATTTTATAATATATAGTCTTATGTCATGCTATAAATATATTTACTTACAGCTACTTTAAAAAACCGACTTCAAACCTAAAAAGTAAAAAATAATAAATATTTAACGTTATTAATATACTACCTATTATTTATATGAGCTATTAATAATAGGTTTAGGTTTGAAGTCGGTGCCAAGCTAATTTAATATTTACCTGTATTATACCTGACTATTAGTTTAAGGCTTTGCACGGAATTCAAATCTATTAGTAAATAGCACATATAAATGAAAGATAGTATATAATTAATATTAAATCTTTATTATTAAAAAAGCTATCCTATGTTAGTAAGTAGATCTTTACATTTAATTTTACATTTTGATATGCACATAGCATATCAAATTTAATCTAAATTGGTCTAGCGGTTTAGTCCTTAAAACGTAACACATAAAACAAATAGTAGTATTATTATGGTATAGTTGTTTTATAATTTACTGATTGTCTTTTATTTAGGCTACTATCAATTAAAAAAGAATCCTGTAAATGGGATCTAAGCTTTTATCAATATTTTTGTTTTCTATCCAAGCTGAGATGAGACCGACTGGCCATAAAATGACATAGTTATCTGACCGCTTCGTCGGTTGAGGAGCAAGCATAGACGTCTAATTCTACCAACCAACCACGAGGTTTGGGTTTGACTCCCGATTGGGGCATTTGTGTGATGTGATGAACATTTGTTTGATTTTCAGGGTCTGTGAGTGTTGACAGTATTAAGTATTTATGTGTTTACGTATTTATGTTTCTATGGATTGGTATCTTTGACTAACACCCACAACACTAGCACATAATTTACTTATTATGAGGCTAGTTCCAATTTGAATTATTTGTCCAGGGATATTCGTTTATTTTATTTTTAATTAAAGATACACAAAGGTGTTGGCTTTTCTCCAAGTTAGCAATCTCTTCCAGGCAATCTCATGGTATGGAAAAAGATTCAGTGACAAAAATGTTTTAAAAAAATAAAATTACATCTTACAGTAGATAGAATAAATTGTCCTAAAAGCAGTAGCTTATCTTAAATATTCTTTTGGTAATAACAAACGAAAGAAAAGAATAACTAATAAGAAAAGTTAAATGTCATCCAATTACAGTCTAAGTAGAAAAAGGACATTTTGTTTTATTCCTGAAAACGTTGACATTTAAAGATCTTTTGATATCTATGGGGGAGAGAATTCCAAAGATTCCCTGTTTTTGAGGTTGTACTTGCAACCATGTGTTACATACTGTGTGTTCCAAGAGGGATTTTGAAAAGTAGACCTTAGTTTTATTTTTATTTAAAAAAGACTTTCTTCACGCCATAAAGCATGGGGCTGATATAAATCCCTATCCGGAAGAATGCAGCATGGTACTTTACCACCAGTGGTCTAGATGGTAATGGCCTCAGAGAGGTAGATGGTCTATTCTACACAAAGTATTCGGAAACAAGCAGACGGGTTTCCTGGTGGTAAGGAATTCACGCCGCCTAGAGACACTAAAGGTGTTAATGGTGCGTTGCCAACCTGGGGCCGGGATTTAAGACCTCCATCAAAAGCAAGTACACCGGCTACCTTAATCTCCGAACCGGAACACATCAATGGCGAGCGCTGACATTATTGTGGCAGGAGTAGGTTAGTCGGAGGTACCAATCCGGGGGAGTTGCTGGTAAAGTCTAACACCTAGTCTGATGTCACGATGTTTGTGACGGTAAACCTATGCTGCTATTTACAAGCTGCTTAGCAGCAAGGCAAATGATCTATTCTGGAAAGGAGCCCGGACCAACACGAGAATATTTATTTTTCTTTTGAGTAGAAAATTAAATAAAAACTCAACAAAATATTTTTTTAAAAACACCTAAACCATGAGTAAACACATAATCATATATGATTGGCATAGTCCTATCGAAACTGACTGCCATAACGAAGTTATATCGTTGATGGTATTAAAATATCTTGTAGCGCCATTGAGAAACTCGATCTATCTAGACAGTTATTGACCTTTCCACACCCAAACAAAATAAAATATTGTCTATAGGGACAGCTTAACCTTCTTTGTCTAAAATAACATGGCGTTGAAGGTTGTTTGTCTCATACTGCTATACGAAACAAACATACATTCATATCAATGCTATCGCGAAAATCTATCTTTTGTTAAACGGCTAAACTGCCGAACCGATTTTGATGAAATTTGCTATGCATATTATAGCTAAAAATCTGTGTCCAAGTATAGGCTAAGGTCTATATTTCATCGGGACACCATGGTGGCGTCATCAGTCGCCCCTACCAAAAAAATGTATACAGCCCTAAAGAGATTTACTCTCGTGGTGTCCGCATGGTTGCGCAACCAAATTGGCGGCGCGACTAGCTCGGACGGTAGCACAGAATATTACTGATAAATAAATAAAATAAAATATATAAATAATCTGTGGTGTAACGCTAGCTGACCTCATTCGTAACAGTGAGATCCGAGAAAGGGTGGGATTGAAAGAAAGTGTTGGTGTTAAAATGTTAAAAGGGCATGCTCCGCTGGTTCGGTAACTGGAAAGAATGACAGATTAAAGGTTGACAAAGCAGATATACAATGCGAATGTGGATGGATGTAGGTACCCGGGGAGACCAAGGCTGACATTTCACAATCGTATATTATCCAAGGGTGGTGTCAAGAGTCTCCGAAACCGGCGTGTTTGTATGAAAAGGGTAATGAATGTGAAGGAAGCAAGACAGGTTTGTCAGGATCGTGAGGTCTGGCACTCGATACTCTCTGCCTACCCCGTAAGGGACTTGGCGTGAAGATATGTGTGTATGGGTATGTAAAATAAAATAAATCTCTGGACAAATCATACAAATTGAATCTAACCCCATTGAAAGTAAGCAAATTATATGCTTGTTATAAGTGCTAGTCAACGATACTAGTACATAGAAATACTTAAATAGATACCAGAAAAGAATTACCACCCAGACCCGGAAATGCAGACATCTACATGTTCTTCACACAAATGCCTGCCCTCGTCGGGAATCGAACCCGAGCCTCGCGGTTGGTCGATGTAGTTAGGTGTGTACGCTAGCCACTCGACTAACGAGGCGGAGGAGGAGGTAACTATAGCGTCTAACTCAGTCAGCCGCCAGTCAAGTTTTATAATCTAAAGATGTCGTAGTTAGTAATATGGTTTTAAATTTAAAAAAAAATTAACATTTATGATAATCCATACATTTAATAAAATAGTAATAAAACTAAATCTGAACATAAAGCATTTTTAAGTAGGTACGTAGTAGTAGCACATATAAGATGTCACTGCGGTAAAATCAATTTTCATCAATATCCACTAAAAGTCTCTTCAATATCTGTACGAACTCGTGGGCCGTCATTTCATTTTCATATTTACAATTTTCCAAAATATATTTTTTTTAATTAGATTTTGACCGTCCAACGCATAATCTCTGGTTGCATAACGCATAACCTTTATTTATTATAAGGTTAAATTTTGAAATTTTTTGATGTTGATGTTGACAGATCTATGATGTTGCATAAGCGACTGTTGTCTCTTTGCATCGGGAGAACCGCATGCCTGTCACTATCTTGTTATTTATGGAAAGACCGTCTTTCTGCCGGTAAGAAATATACGTTGTCTATAGACTACAAACATTTATAAGAAAGTTAAAGAATAGTTAAGGAGATATCGAGCCTCTTGGATAATACAACTACTATCGGTACTACATCAATCTCTAAAGTCCATTTAGTGTATTAGTTCATCAAGTATAGCGTGGCGACTCTGGTATCTGTATGGTGTTGTTTGGTACCTTGCGGACACCACTGTAGCGCGACTGGTTGCGTCTCCATGGTGTCCCCGTGAAATATAGCCCTAATTGTTTTTTTTTATAATAATTTCCTAAAGGACTATAAAAGGATACAAAAGTTAGTATGAAAATGTTACTCTTTCTATGCTAATGAAGTCGATGGCAGTGACAGTGTTTAGACATTTTCTTGCAAAGCTTTTTAATGTTGTTTCGATGGAAAACTATGACTGATAAAAAATTAAAATAACAAAGTGATGTTATTGTACGAATTAAAAATATAGTACTTATCTCTGAAATCTGAATTTTGAAAAGCATTTGGTATTTTTAGATTTGCCTACACCAAGCAAATTATATTAGTAGCGACTTAAGAGAAAAGCTTAATATAAAAATAATGTGGGTGTAATTTGCTTGCTTTTTTCTTTTTATAGAAGATTTCGCAGCTTTTCCTTTATCATGTAATTCTAAATGTTCTTATCTAGACTAATATTATAAAACTGGAATGTTTGTTTGATTAAGCACGTTAAACTTAAGAACTCGTAGGTCAGATTTGAAAAGTATTTTTTTATGTTAGCTAGCCCGTTTATCGAGAAAGGCTATAGGTTATATCGTCGGTCCGAGACGTTAT
>NJDD01002454.1:12285-28142 GCA_002245505.1 Calephelis nemesis
TCCGACTCAGGAATCAAACCTCAAACCTAAATCGAAATTGCGATATAGAATCGAACCCAAAATATCGTTATGGATAGTCTACGCTAACATCGGACCACTAGAGCGCAAAGGGAACGTGGTAACAATATGGTTACTTCCCTGAAATCAGGGTTAATATTTTCAAAATACTCTCATTAAAATAACTTTAAAATATATTAATATAAGAAATATACACGTCGAATAGAGAAATTCCTCCGTTTTTCGTCATTTGAAAAACATTACGTACAAAGTAAAGATAATATTCAGTAATAAAAATGCGGTTGGATGAGATTTACTTCCAATACGATAATAGTACATTCTTCGCAGAATATTTTATTTTACCATTTTTTTTATGATAATGGAAGGCAAACTAGCATACGGATTTCCTGATAGTAAGAAATTCACGCCGCCTACAGACACCAAAGTTGGTAATGCTGCATTGCCAACCTGAGGTAGGAATGTTTGGTCTCAAGCAAAAGTAAGGTTATCGGCTACCTTACCCTCCGAAGCGGAACACGTCAACGGTAAACATTGGACGTTATGGTGGTAGGAATAGGTAAGATGGTGGTATAAATCCGGGCTAGTCAGAAACTCTACCACCTACTAGGATGTAACGGTGCTAGTGACGCTTCACGCTAGGCCTATGCTCGCCTTTTACAAGCTGCCTGGCAGGAAGGTAGATGGTCTATTCTGTAAAAAACCCGGACCATCGCGGGATTCCTATTTCCTGATATGTCAAAAAATATACAGGTTGAAGGAAAAATCTACAAAATCAGTATTCTTGTGAGACGACACTGGGATAACAGTCCTTCGTAGAGTTGCACTCTATTTGCTAGAAATTCTCTAGTTTTCTCGTTTCCTTTACTTAAAATTTTAAAGGATTACGCTGAAAACTTTCCAAAGCGGATTTACGTCGTTTCTTCAACATCATACCTTTTAAACACAACTAGTAACTTTTTATGGATTCGCCCGTATTTTTGTTCACTAGCTCTAGAACTAGTATTAATGTTGTATTATTATCAGTACCTGGATGACCGAACTTTGCTCTGTATTTTTTTTTTGTTTTTTTATAAATTGTGTTTTTTGGAAATTATATTTAAGTACGAATTACACAATTAGTCTAACCTCAAAGCAAACAACCGTTGACTTCGTTACTTAACAACGGACTTCGTTACTTAACAACGCCATCTGCTGGAACTTTAATTATTCGCCAAAAAATAGTATTATTATTCGCCAATAGATGTCAGGAAGAGTCATTATAAATTGGGACTACTCAAACGCCTCCTATTTGTTAAACACGAATATGACATTTTCTGAAAATGATTCCTAGCTAGATCGATTTATCGCCCCTGAAACCCCCTATATACTAAATTTCATGAAAATCGTTGGATCCGGTTCCGAGATTCCAATTATATATATACAAGAATTGCTCGTTTAAAGGTATAAGATTTTAGTTCCATGCCACTAAACGTCTACTCACGAAAGTAACTTTGTGACTTTTAAGTAACATTACTACTTATTATAAAATAAAGTTGCAATCTCTGTCCTTATGTCCCTTTGTATGCTTAAATCTTTCAAATTACGCAACGGATTTTGATGTGGTTTTTTAATAGATAAAGTGATTGAAGAGTTAATATGTATATTTTATACCCGTGCAATGCAGGGGCGGGCCGCTGGTATAGTATAAAGCATAGAATAACTTTATGACATACATAATATGTATAACCTATGCTATACTAGCAGTCTAGTATGAACCTTCTTCTTGAATCATTCTATCCTTTAAAAAAAACCGCAACGAGATCCGTTGCATAGGTTTAAGCGTATATAGGAACAGACAGCGGAAAGCGCTTATGTTTAGTACCATGTTACCTGGACTATAGTCCAGTCAATATAAGACAAAAGGTTGCATTAAAGACACTAAAAAGTTCATGGTAATTAACTGGACTGGTACCTTTTCCTGTCGCTGTTACGCCAGCGCTTGAAAAGTTGACAACGCACCATTAATGTCTTGCTGTATTAATAATAAATACGGAGTAGAGTACTCTTAAGGTTCAATTTAGTGTTAAAGTCTTTACCAGAGTGTGATACAGGGTATAATCTGAATTTAATTTTACTTTTTTTTTAGTCCATGTTTGTTAACAAGAGGCTAGTGTCTATAGACCGTGTATTTTTTGGTGACGAATATTCGTCTACTCGTTTGTTTTAAGCTATCTCAATTTTGTTTGGAATTTCTGACTTTGTCACCTAAGTATAAAAGTAGGCATTACCTGCTTCTTACAATTTAGGGAAACTTAACCCTCAACTACGCTGTAACATTAAACTTCAGCAGCATCAACACTTTTAATGGATATTTCCATCGTCGGCGCCTGGTAAAACTTCAAAATATTGATATTTTAACACTTGTTCTATTATAAATATCATTTATATTATACCATTGACCCTGACAGTAAGGAGCAAAACCGGTAGGCTATTGAAAAAAAAACATAGTAAAATTATAGCGGTGTATATGATGATAAGATCAAGTTTAGGGTTTTTTTACCTACATAAAATTATTAATAAACGTATACTGTACATTGTTTATTATGCTCTTGCTGACTCTTTACTGAATCAGGGATTGAAATTTTATGGCCATACCTTTAAGAGATGCTTAGATCAAATAAAGCAGCTACAAACTAGGATAATTAAATATTTAGTACATAGAAAAACCAAAGAAAAATGTAAACACGATTATAACAGATTATTCTAAATTTGTAAAATTCTTCCTGTTTACTGTAAAGTTGAATATTTAAACAAAATATAAAAATATTACGACAAGATACAAAAAACATTTAATTATAATACTAGAATCTTTAAAAACAAATGATTGATTGAACACAATGGCAAAAATTTTAATAGACAATGAACAATATAGTATATAACTCCCGAATTATGTAATAAATATCCCTTTCTCCTCGAGGACAACAAATTAAAGATAGGCTACATAAAAGTTAAAATGAAAAACATGTTTCTAAAAATTTGAAAACATAATGTAAACTGCAAGTTAGGTATACATAAAATTATGTAAGCTGCACCTTATAGACATAACGTATAAGCATGAAAAGTTAATATATAGAGACTGTAATTAATATAATTTGTAGTTGTAAACAAAGTACTAAATAAGCAAATGTAATAAAAATAACAATATGTATATGAAGCAAGCACTAATTTATACTGTTACCAAAAAAGTTCGACGTTGAATAAAGCAGTTTTTACCTGAAAAGAGAAAGAATAAAGTTATTTTTATTGTATGATTCACAAGTCAATGCAGTCGTTATCACACATCGTGCCATTCATATATTGAACTAATCAATATACTCTTTATTTATATCGCAATATGTGCTACAATTCTATATGCTAAACCTTTTTTTTTCTAGATATTACAAGAGTCATAAAATGGGGACATAAGGTAATTTTAGAAAGTCGTTGAATTGGGTTTTAACCAACTTGGAAAGGAGGAAAAGGATGACTAAGGATGAGGACAACAAAAATAGGTCTTTGTTAAAAACTTATAATTGCTCTGATTTTTTTTTAATGTGATTTATTAAAAAAGTGGCAGTGAGTCACCCTTATTACTTAGGGGTATGCAAAATAGATATTCCTATCAAATGCCTGCCCCCGTCGGGAATCGAACCCGAGTCTCCCGGTCGATCGGTGTAGTAAGGCGTGTGCGGTAGCCACTCGAGGCGGTCAAACAATGAACTCATTTTTACCCAAGTTTAACCATTCGTGATTCTATAACTATATCCACGTGTTGGTCCCGGCTCCTTTGCAGAATAGACTGCCTTAATGCCAGGCAGCTGGTAAAAGGCGAGCATAGGCTTACCGTCACTAACACCGTGACTTCTTACTAGGTGGTAGAGTTTCGCAGCGACTCACCCGGGTTGGTACAACTGCCTTACATATTCCTGCCACCTTAATGTTCAATGCATGCCGTTGACGTGTTCCAGTTCGGAGGGTAAGGTAATCGGTAAACTTACTTTTGCTCGAGACCTAACATCTAGGCCATAGGTTGGCAACGCACCATTACCACTTTTCGTGTCTCTAGGCCGTGTGAAATCCGTCTGCTTGTTTGCCTTCCATTATCATAAAAAACAATGAACCCTTAAACGTGTGTAGTTTGCGGACAATTTAACCATTCGTAATTCAATTGATTCTATAACTCAATGCAGCGTTTGCCAGAGCAAACCGCTTCACGTCTCAAATGAAATAACTTGAAAGTTCCAACAGAAATATTCCACGAACGCAATAATACTGTAGATTGGGTCACGTTGGAATTTTTCGTGGTTTTAAACGAACTTTGCGGGTTTTCATTTAATTCTCACGTGCAAACTTATAATCTGCGACGAAGTGATGTTTTTTTAAGTACGAGTATCTTGAAACTTGATTAAGTATAAACAGTACATTTTTTAACATTGTGTTAAGGAATTACTAAAGCTTTAACTTTAATTATACTATAAGTTCCATTGACAAATATTAACTTAATTCTAGCAATAGTGAATGCTATTGTTTTTAAAGGATAAGCAGCACTAGCTGTTGCCTGTAACTTCATATACCTGTTGATTTTTACTTTACTTTACTTTTTTATAGTGTATATTCTCATGATAAGTGTTAGGAACGAAAGATTTTTCCGGAGTAAAAGGTTTCCAAAATGTTGACTGGCACTATAAACTACTGCTACACAAAACTTTGTTAAAATACGCTCAGTAGTTTTTGCGTGAAAAGTAATCAGATAAACAGATAAACCAATATTTTAATGAGTTTTAAGTTTGAGTTTTGTATTCTATATACATGTTAAAAAATACACCATTATGTACAGATTTAGTTTTATTATTGTTTTATTACAATATTAAATACGAACCAATAAAATATTTAAAGGTGAAATAATATTCGAGGGCATGTTGGAACAAGTTAGGGATTTTTAATGGAAGTTGGTAACTAGATTTGTGCATTTATACATAACAATACAAACTGCAAAAAACCGACTTGAATTTCAATAAATGACTTACACGTGCACAAAAATTACGTATTTTCCTCGATTTCGCTGGGATAACTTCATCAGACTAATCTTCTGTCATTCATCAGAGTCGTGTTCATCAGATAGTTTCATTGGAACCAGACTGGTGGTGGTGGCAACGAAATTACTTCGGAAGTACCAAATTTAAATAAAAAAATAATTTTAAACTCATTTCAGAAATGACGAAGAAATTGATTAGCATAAAAAATATCAAATTTTTCAAAATAATTCTGGACAAAAGAAATAACTCAAATATTAATAATATTAAGGTCAGTCAAAATTTAGATTTAAAAGATGAAGAGAATGAAAAGAAAGGATGAAAATAAAAATATATTTTGTTTCTTTTACCATTACCGTTTACCACGATAGAACTATGTATTTACTTTCATAGTTTGAAGAAAACTAGTTGTGAATCAACTGTTTGTACAGTTAAATTGAGATTACCAGCGCAGTGAAAATCGCTTTCAAGTCTTGAATGAAGTTACTTGAAAGTTCCGACTGCATGGAAATATTTTACGAACTTGAAATATTCCAGTAAAGACTTTGACGCTAACGGAACTCTTTGTGGCTCTTCCACTACACATTAACCTGGAATTCCAGAACGCATAATTTATTGTCATTATTTTTCATAAATAAAAGTAATAAATGGCTTACCAATACAAACTAGTACCAAAGAGGTACCGAAACAGAAATAAATAGTGATTGGTTAGTGGATAACGATCCTGGTCATTTGTCGCAAAAATTTGCTATCTAATAAAGTCACGGTGTTAGTTGATTAAACAACTTTTACTCATTTCAATCAAGCTAGTTCGTTTGCCTTTATACATTTCATAAATGGTCAATCTAACGACTAATTATATCTACTTATAACTACTTATAATTGTAGAACTTACATATAATAGCGGAACTTTACATGTTTTTTACTTAATGATTTATTTCAATACATGACTGACAATCATATTATTGACATTACATAATTAATACTCAGAGTTATTATTACTGACAATTATTTATTTATTTATTTATTCCCCCCAGCGACATTGTGAGTTATAAATATAATAACAATTTAATAATTCATACATTGCCTTTCCATGTAGACAAGTTATTACTTCTTACTGCCAGTAAGTAACTTTTTTCGTAAGTTATAATGTAGTAGCTAGGCACCAAATATATGTAAGTATATATAAGCGTATAGATATGCATATACTCGTATGTATGAGGCAGCGAACAATATGGTGGATTTCCTGATATTAAGATAAAACTTTTACTTAGACACCTTTTATGTGTCTGGTGCAATCTTATGGTCGAGATATCAGGTATCGTGTGCATTTCTACCGGTTAGTCTACAGTCTAATATGGAATGCAATAATGGCGAGAACTGGTGTATGGCGGTAGGAATTGTGGTTTTGGCAATATGAGCGAGTTGACAAAAAGATTAAAGACATAAATTTATTTATGTGCTTTTGCAAATTACTGTACATAATATATATTTCAAAACTCTCAAACCTCTAATCAAAACTAAGCAATATCGAATACTACACTCGATATTATATGCTTTTGTTTCGTGCAAATCCTACATCACGATATTAAAATTACTTCGCCCCATACAATTTCAGATGCTTCCCAGATCGATATCGGTCCCCACTCCCCAGGCAGCTGGCAGTTGTCTGGCTGAAAAAATATTCGATTTTTCAGCCTTTTGCGGTGTCGACCGTTTAAACACGCACTTCGTTGATCAGGTTTTGGAAGTATAACCACTAGACTAAAGACAATGAGTGTTGGATTTGACTGAATAAGGTCCCGAGTTCGTTTCGCGGGTGGGCCACGAAAAGAAAATTTGGTTTTTCCAGTTTTCTAATAAAACAAATGTGCTCGGAATTGGATATGTGCCCGGGTGGCGATAGGCTTGCCACCAATCACATTGTGGGACTTATGTCATCGGGTAGTCGTAGGTGCCCTAGTTGCGCCTCTGCCTAACTGTTGAGCGTGAAGATACTTTTTTGTAGAAAAAGTTCGCGTTTTAGCGTTCGTTGTTTTGCCTCTCCTTTTTGTCCGGTTTTGAATATTCATCCTAGTGAGATCATTAGCTCTCATGCTCCCTTACTTAGACATCAAGTAAGCGCTTTTTGGGCCTTCCAGAAAATCTTGTTCACGACACAATTTGGTCAAGACTTTTTTCTTTTTCCTATAAGTTCTAAAAAAAGGAAGTAGGTACCTTCAAGCCCATAATCCCGAAGAGGTAGGGAGAGGCACACCCAGGGCACCCATAAATAGCTGAAGACACCAAGTCCCACAATGTGATAGTGGCATGCCTTTCGCCTACCGGGTACCAGAGCAACGTTATTTTTAATTAAAAACTGAAAATTCACATTCCCTATTTTTTGTTGCCCAACCTCGGAATCGATCCCTGGATCTCAAGAAGTCAAGTCAAACGGCGGACCGTTAGACCACAAAGACGAGGAGATAATTTCTAAGCAAATAAAAATGCAATTCTAAACGAGAACGACAGATGACAAGATGAGAAAGATATTATTTTGTAGACATTATAACTAAATCTCAATTTGAGATCAGGATGAACATATTCAAAATACAATCCCTAACACAGCTAAAAACAACATTAAACTGTTTACTGACGGAAATCGTTCACTGAATTTTCGCACGTCTAACGCTTATACAATTTCCCAAGGACTTCCTTTGTTTACCGTATGTACACCATCAGCTGGAATCCTATTTTGTAAAGTTAAGGGTCAAAAGTTATTTGATCCGGCAAACTTTGTACGTATTAAACTGATAATTTATGTTCCTTGCAATATGTTTCTTTTCTCCGTTAGATTTATGGAACTTAAGAAATCATAATAATATTAATACGTGAGCCATGAAATTCATGAAAGCCGGTTCAGCTTAAAGGAGTAACAAACAAGCAAACAGACAAACTTTCGCATTAATAGGAATAGGACGTATAAACAGCTTTTTTACAATGTTATTTAATGTAGAACATTTTTGCTACTGTAGAGTAAAAGAATAGTTAAGCCTCGCAAGAATGTACAGGTAAGCTGTACTTATCAAGTAATTTTATCTCCAAGTACTAAAACAATTATAAAATTCTTCAAACGAGAATGCAGAAACTTCAAAGTACTACGTAGATATTAAAATTCCTTTATAATTACAAAAATACTTTATTAGTTTGATGTGAAGACTGGTTCAATATCTTTAATACGTGCTTGAGAGTGCACATTGAATATCTTCAAAGAAGAGACACAGTTTTTTTATTTTTTTTCCGCCAGTAGGCCTCAAAATCCGGGGTCTAGAAAGTTTTTTTTATGGTATTGGAAGGCAAACAAGCATACGGATTTCCTGGTGGTAAGAAATTAAGATTTCCTGGTGGTAATGGTGCGTTGCCAACCTGAGGATGGGATGTTAGGCCTCGAGCAAAAGTAAGTTTAAAGGCTACCTTACCCTCCGGATCGGAACACGTCAACGGTAAGCATTGAACGTTATGGTGGCAGGAATAGGTAAGGTTGTGGTACCAATCCGGGCGAGTCGCTGCAAAACTCTACCATCTAGTAGAATATCACGGTGTAAGTGACGGTAAGCCTATGCTCGCCTTTTACAAGCTACTTGGCAGGAAGGCAGATGGTCTATTCTGCAAAGGAGCCCAGACCAACACGGGGAAAGCCCCGGGCAAAAAAAATGAAACTGTTTTCCTACTGAATCGTTAGAGCACGTGTTGGATCATAGTTTGTCTCTAGCACCGTGCACTGTTTGGACTGATTCCACTACCTTGCCTATTCTTGTCATAATAACGCCAGTGCTTGCTTCTGTTGTATTCTAGTTGGAGAATGGGATAGTCAAAATGTGTAAAGTACTCGCCTTTGTGGTCTAGCGCTCCAGGTATCGGACTTGCCTCCTCGAGGTTCCAGGTTCGATTGGGTCGGGCAACAAAAAAATTAGAGAATGTATATTTTTAATTTTCTAATAACCTTGCCCGGGATTGGATATGTACCCGGTTGGCGACAGGCTTGCCACCTATCACATTATGGGACTTAGTGTCTTCGGCTAGTCGTGGGTGCAGTGGTTGTGCCTCTGCCTACTCTTTCAGGTCTATGGGCGTGAAGATACTACTTTGTGCGGAATACAAGGGTTGATAATAGTATGATGATTAGATCTTTACAATTTTCAATCGACTTTTCAGAGACAGAGTTAGGATCTACTTTTGAACAAGTCACACAACTTTTTCAATCAAGAAATATTATTCACATCACTTCATAATATAAAACCAAGTCGCTGGCTCTGTCCCTTTGTATGCTAAAATCTTTCAAACTACGCAACGGATTTTGATGCATTTTTTTTAAATAGATAAAATGAGAGAAGAGGAAGGTTTATATGTATACTTACTTCATAACCGTGCGAAGCCGAGGCGGGCCGCTAGTATATACAATATATAAAAGTATAACCATATCCTACGAATTGTATCAACTAAATTTCATTATGGAGCGGTCGTAAACGCTCTCAATGTTATCGGGTCCGATTTTAAAGTCAAATACAATTACTCGTAAACTTTCGCTACAAATGCTTTTATGGCGATAGTAAACTATATCTACTTTGACCTCTTTACCAAACGCGAGGGATAAGCATTGACCAATGGCTTGCTACTGAGCTCAGGTTTAATTCCACAGGCTTTTTTTTTAATTTGGATAGATACGTCGTCTACATTTTTAAGTATACAATGCTAGTGATTTTGTTGCGCAATCACTAAACTAATTATAAGTTATCGCTATCTTCTTTCAACGAAAGTAACAGAAAGAGACAAAACACTTTTTGTGCTGTCAAATTAGACCGTACACGTCATTTCTACAGACGTTCAATCTATCACTCAAAAAACGTTAATTTAAAACATACAATTTGACATGTCTAAAACGTTCCATCTCTTTTGTTTTTGTTTCATTTGAAAAAGATAGCATGCACTTATAATAAGTTTAGTTTTCTTGAAAAGCAAAATTACCACCAATATGTATTTCTGTCTATATGTATAACTTTCGCACGCACCTATGTCATCTAGGGTGTTTACAGGCTACGATTGTCTCTTACTATCAAAGTAGCCACGAGCATATACTTTGTTTTTTGGCAAGTAATTTTCTTACTTTGGAAGAGGGACTTACCCTGCAGTTTATGTGAATTCAGAAGGCATACTTCTTGGAAATTCTTACCTTATATAATATTATCAAAAGCCATGTGCTTGAGGTCCCGTTGTGATAATTGCTTCAGCTATGCTTAGCACTACATGAGCTTTTAACCAACGTTGTAAATTTTAATATTGTTTTTTTCATGAGGCACCAAAGGTGGTAATGATGCGTTGCAAATCTGAGGCCAGGATGTGAGGCCTCGAGCAAAAGTAAGTTTATCGGCTACCTTACCCTGCGCACTGGAACACGTCATGACGTTACGGCGGGCGGCAGTAATAGGTAAGGTGGTGGTACCAATCCGGGTGAGTTGCTGCAAAACTCTATCAACTAGTCACGGAATCAGAAGATAGATGGTTTATTCTGCTAAGGAGCCCGGACCAACACGGGGAAACGGGCTTACATTTTCTACAATAGCGCGTTTTCTGTACTTTGATATGATTGCTTATTAGCGGCTGCGCACGGGTTTAAAATCATTTTATCTATTTAAAATAACCGCATCAAAATCCTTTGCGTAGCTTTAAATATTTAAGTACACAAAGGGACATAGGGACAGACGAAGCGACTTTGTTTTATACTATTTAGTGATTCTAGACTTTAGGGTCCATTTAATTTAAAAAAACCGTCCTTTCACATGCTGCTTGGTGGGAAAGTTGGCCTGTATTATACAACGGAATCCAAGACAAATATGCAGGAATATCTGTATCTATAATTACACGCAAAATTCTTATAACAAGTAATAAAATATCTAACTGTTATGATTGCAGCATTTTTCCATTTTATTGGGCAATTTTAAACTTTATAACTTTGGGTTTCAGCATTTACGTAAAATGGTTTACTGTGATGTAAAATTTAGAGATATTTGTAAAATCTTTTTACTGCCAATATATTAAATATTTACGACATAGCTCATTTTTATTCACGCCATTACCAAATTTTAATGAAAATCTGCCTTTTATCCATGTCCGTGGAATTTTCCTAAAATCACAAAAAGATACCATCTCTTTTCCGTAAGTCGTTAAATAAATTCTGTAAATCTCAATATTTTCTTTTATTTTTATTGGCATTTCATTATTTCAAAATCATGTGATACTTTTAATGGTATACCGTAAACTGCCGTAAAGTGCCCGATGGAAACTATAAACTAAATCTAATATCTGTAAACCATCGACTTCTGTATATATAATGATTATCGACAAAAATACCTTTATGTGGTACACAGTACACACAGTCACAGTCAGGCTCCTCCCACAGTCAGAATGGTCGCCATTTTATTTTATTTTTAAACTTATGGATACGTCCTCTGCCAAAAGATGCCAATTTTTCTGGACAGAAAGATCCTACATGTTTTATTAATTTTTCTTAACATACTTCAGAAACTAGCATATTGAATTGATAACATTTTTTTAAATTTCGATATTACTTGTACTTACAAATTGTCATTAAAATTATTGTTCATAGTTGCAAAAGTCAAAAGTTAGCGCTGTTTGAATATAACACTTTTGCAATGGTCATGTATGTAAAGCCTCATATTAAGCACTATTCATTTTCAAAATAAAATACAATCATATTATTTTAAATGGGTGTTTTTGTCGATAAAAATAGGTATATTTTGTAATCTAAAATTATTGCTAGTTTGTGTCCATACTGTATATTTCCTTCATCACTTCGTAGTTATCCCCAAGGAGATTGATTACACGGACTCAAAACCAGAATACTTTCTTCCGTTTTTCAAATTTAAATAACTGTATTACTAGTATTAAACCTGTGTGGGACAATTTATGAATTATTATAATTTGCTATTTTGGAGAAAATAATTATCCAATCACGACGGGGTACTCTAATACAAATATCTTTATTCAACTATTTTACATGGTGTCATACAGTAACTGTTCGGTAGCAGCTGCAACAGTCGAAGGACTGTGACGCGGCTACTAACGCACCTATATAACAATTACATAATAAACTTTATTTCATGAAAAATACAGTTAATATAACAAAATAACATAAGAATACTGTTGCAAAAATTTAGTTTAAACTAAAGATTAGATAAAATAGGTTAGTTGTGTATAAAATTTATTATAAGTATGTGATTTTATGTGTGTGTGATGTATCTATGTGTGTTCGTGTGTGTTGTGTATAAATATATGTATATAAATGTTTGCACGTGCCAGTGTGTTTGTGAGAATGATATGGTAAAAGCTTCCCAAAACTTATAGTTTGTAAAATTTATATTAAAAATTACTGATTGGAAATCATAACCAAAAGATTCCCCACATCATCATAATCTAGGTTTTGTAACCAGCAGCTGAGTTTTAACTTACACTACTTATAATAAATAATGCTAATGAAATATTTGGAGTTGGTTTTACTTGCTTCAGTTTCAATGCGCTTAATTCTTTATTTACTTTATACATTAAAATAACTCTTTATGACGATTATAATCGAAAATAAATAATGATATTTAATTTGTCTGTAAACTCGTATGCAAAGGGTGCTTGTTTTGAACAGTGCGTGCTCGAAAGATCTCGACGGTTATTAATACGACATTGGACCTATAATCGACTGTTCCGACGTTTGATGTAATCGCAAACGCCCAATTTAATGGAGTTTCAGCTTGTTAATTTAAACATTGAACATAAATAATGCCGTGTCATGGTGATTAATGTTCATCATCTGTGAATTTAAAGGTCATTTATCAAATGCTACTCTCTGAGTGGCATTCTAAAATTTTATGATTGTGTTTGACAGAGAGGCGTACTAAAATAGTTATTACTTTTTTTTATTTTTTTTTATGACATTGGAAGGCAAACAAGCAGACGGATTTCCTGATGGTAAGAAATTCCCGCCGCCTAGAGACACCAAAGATGGTAATGGTGCGTTGCAAACCAGAGGCCGGGATGTTAGGCCTTGAGCAAAAGTAAGTTTACCGGCTACCTTACCCTCCGAACCGGAACACGCCATGACGTTATGGCGACAGGAATAGGTAAGGCCGTGGTACCAATCCGAGTGAGTCGCTGCGAAACTCTAAAACCTAGTCAGATATCACGGTGTTAGTGACGGCAAGCCTATGCTCGCCTTTTACGAGCTGCCTGGCACAGGAAGACAGATGGTCTATTCTACAAAGGAGCCTGGAACAACACGGAGAACTTACTATTCTTAATTAAAATACTAATTACTTATACTTACATATAAAATTCTATTGTCACAATGTTCGTTCCCATTCCTCTTAAACGGCTTGACTGATTTTCATGAAATTTTGTGAGCATATTGGGTTAGTCTGAGAGTCGGCCAAAATCTTTTTTTTATAACCCTAAGTGATGAGGGTGAATCTTTTTCATACCCCTTAGTGATAAGGGTGACTCACCCCTATTTTTTCATAGCAGAACAACGTCTGCCGGGTCAGCTAGTACTTACATAAAACTTCTCTTTACATCTATGAAAATTTACTATGTGTTCAGAAGAATTTGCATTCATTTGAAAGAAACTGTGATAAACATAACTTAAATACGAGGAATAAAAACAATCTTGCTGTGCATGTGTCCCGTCTCCACAGAGTTAGTCATTTTTTCATGAGCCAATGTATATACTTTTACAATAAACTTCTCGATTTTATGAAAGACCTGCCATTAAATAAATTTAAAAAATATGTCAAAGTGAGATTGTATAAAAAAGGTTCCTATACCGTTGCTGAATATCTGTCGGATAAGAGAGCTTGGGATTAATTGCTTCTCATACCAATCTCTGACTAGTAATGATGTGTGATGTAATACTAATAATTTTGTACCTATAGAATAAGGATAAAAAAGACAGCCCGCTGAGTTTCTTGCCGGATCTTCTGTGTTAGGCTGCGTTCCTATCCGGTGGTAGTTTTAGTATTATACAGACTCGTCACAAGTGCCTCTTGTAAGGTGAATGTGTTTAAAAATATATTCATTGTTGCATTTGACTGTGACAATTTTTTGACCACCTCGATGGCTGAGCTCTAGCATATAATTTGAGCTTTGATCAGTTCATACGCTGGCAGAGACGGCAAAAACATTACACTGAACTACAGAATAAGAATTTTGGTTTCTGTTCATTGTATAAAATGTATATGTATACAATGACCATTGTATTAAAAAATAATATTCTCCTCGAAGGTTATGAATCAAATGTGTTTATTTATTAATAAGAGCTATAATACCACTGTGAAGATTTCAGAAGTTTTGATTTAACGATCCGCATGACTACATATTTAAAAAAATCCCCAACTTTAGCTTGTGATAATGACGTAATTTTTATCTATACCAATATTATAAAGAGGGAAGACTTGATTCTTTGTTTGTTTGAAATGAATAGGCCACGAAACTACTGGACTAATTTCAGAAATTGTTTCACTTTTAGGAAGCTAAATTTTCCTTGAGTGACATAGGCTTTGTATCATCAAAATCGGTAAAGCAGAAGTCAAGTTACGCAGGCGAAGCTGCGTGAAACTGCTAGTCTTAAATGTTCATGAAAATGCGGTGGAGTTACAAAAAAAGGCATTTTTGTTTCGAGATGAGATTAACTATATTTCCGTTTGGAGCCTGCCCTTACAAACATAATGAAGAATTGTTTGTAATAAGGTTTTGGTTGGCCGCTATTTAGCTGCCTAAAATAAAAAAATGGTTATTTATTTGATACTTACGGTTAATACAATAGCGTATTCTATGTAAAAGGGTTCTTTTAAAACCTTACTTAACAGGCGTCTGCTTGGAAGGAAGTAATAAACAGCCTCCAGTTTTATTTATTTACCTTATATTATAATCTTTTATATTGTGGGCTTGTCAGATGCTATTATAAATGAATAATTTTTATGATATTGGAAGGCAAACAAGCAGACGGATTTCCTGATGGTAAGAAATTCACGCCGCCTAGAAACACCAAAGGTGGTATTGGTGCGTTGCCAACCTGAGGCAGGGATGTAAGGCCTTGAGCAGAACTAATTTTATCGGCTACCTTATCCATTGAACCGGAACACGGCAACGGCAAGCACCATCGTTATAGCGGCAGGAATAGGTGAGGCAGTGGTACCAATCCGGGCGATTCGCTGCAAATCTCTACCACTTAGTTAGACGGTGTTTGTGACGGTAAGCCTATGCTCGCCTTTTACGAGCTACCTGGCAGGAAAGCAGATGGTCTATTCTGCAAAGGAGCCCGGACTAACACGGGGAAAATTTTTGCTACGCACGAAAATTTACAAATTTTGCTAGGTGGAATTCCTAAGGCCAAGTGATAATTATTTTCGTCGATTTCCCTCTTGAAACACTTGCTGCTATAGCCATTTTCTAGCTCGCAAGCAGTGACGCTTGGGAAATCTTTCCCTGTTGATATCAGGTGAGCTCCAAATGTTATACTTCTAGAAATATGTTAAGGCCCCACTTTTTATATTCACTGTATTTGGGTTGCGTTTATGTTTTCTTGTTTGTTTTAACTACAAGTATCTAAATTTAAGACAAACTTCTGCTACCTTATCTTAAATATTATTATTGAAAAAAGACAAGCCCGCTGAGTTTCTTTTGCCGGATCTTCTCAGTGTGAGGCCGCGATTCCGATCCGGTGGTAGTTTAAAAAAATGTCGACGC
>NJDD01002454.1:56882-85145 GCA_002245505.1 Calephelis nemesis
TCATCACACTACACCGTCGCCGCCGGTCTCGGCGACGAAGACCTCTCTTCCGCCCGGCGCCTAACGCCGAGCGACGAGCCGCCAATACTCCTCCATCAAGTCCACCCAGTAACCAGAACGCAGCACCAAGTCGAGGTACGGCCTCCCGGGAGACAGCCCTTGTTGTTTGCGTTGTAGGTAACAGTCCAATGCATTTAAATAATAATGTCTTGGGCTGAGCACTCTGTTCGGCCCACAGAGTTCGGTGAACTTGTAAAAATCGCGAGTTTATCAACAAATTAGTCATTCAAAAAAATAAGTTGTCTTGCCGACTGTGCCTCCACTTTATACTGTACTTAAGCTTTTCATTAGGCGGGTTTCATATTATTACACTGAGCGAGGCATATCATATCTTTATAAAAACATGAGTCCATGATTAAAGAACATCTCAGCATTATTATTGAAGCATAATCAACAACAACAAACAAATATTAATGTCCTCATAAAACATTAATATTTCCTTCCTTTCAATTTAAGTAAAAAATTTGAAATGTTGGATTAAATATATTGACTTCATTCAGCTATTCTTGTATACACTTTATTTCATTTGAAACATCCTCCTTCAATATACAGGATGCAAGTTGATAGTATCGTTCCAATACACGTGTATTTCTTTCAATCTAACATGCGACGAAGCCTAACAAATTCATCGCATTCAGCTTTAACATAGAGGTATTTCATTCCTCGTATTTACTCTATGCACTATACTGCTTTGTTTACGTTCTTTTTAGGATTCCATTTATGAAAATGAAATTTAAAAACCTAAACAGGGTTACTCTTGAAACTCGATTTCATGATATTTGTAAATTGGGATTGGATAATATGTCATTTTAGGTGCGTAATCTTTACATAGTACTAGCGAATTACCTATTAACAATAAAAATCGAAAAAATACAATGAATTCGATATTATAGTTGACGGTTTTTTTGTTAGCTAAATGTTAGTAATTCACTAATGTTGTGTTCAAGAGTACCAAAAATGACGTGTTTTCAATTTCCATTTTTAAGGAACTCGAGATTCAAAGTAGGTAACATTGCTGATAATAAAAAGGGAATGAAAACGTAAAATGAAGTTAAATAGGCATTGTAAGTTCATCGTTAATGTCATATAGGTAAGAATAGTTGAATGCTAATCTTATATCAAAATTTATAAAACAAAAAAGTAAAACATTTATTTCAAAAACATATCATTTTCATTGTTCATACTTTGTACATTTTAATTAAAAAATAACATTTAATATAACACTTTTATACTGATAACACTTAATATTGAAATTGGCAAAGCATAAAGAGAATTATTATTATTTTTATTTGGCGTGTTTATTTTATTTAATCTATCAATCTAAGCAACTTTCAACTCCGATATTTATGCTCTCAATACATACTTAAAGAGATTAAGCAATTTAACTTGAAATTCTCTTTCAAGTTCTCTAACTCATTTATGTCTTACCGTAAATATTGAGGATTTTTGCCTGCGGTCATAAATCTTCCAATTTTGTATCATAATGTATAAACAAACCGCTTTCATATCCTGGATTCTGTTTTACATAAGTTATTAATAATGTAAATTATTTTACGAAACGAATCTCTATCTTAATTTTAGATACATTTTAGATTAACTTGCTCAATTTTAGATACAAATTCGATGTATTTGATTCAATAAACCGATGTAATTAATGTATGCCAGTGGTTTCAATGCACGGGTTAAATAGGTACCACTAATTCGGTTCAAATGAAGATAATAATATTTCGCAACCTTTGATGAAATATGGCTTAAATGTTACTTTTAGATGTGATAATTAGAACGAAGTTCCTAACGGCAGCCTTGGAGGATATAGGGACTTTGTTGCGCAACCGAACTGAAAAAAATGTGATAGTAATAACCGTAAGAAAAAACCGTGGAATAAAACCGTTAAGTGAGACGTGCAACCGAACTGAAAAAATGTTGTAGTAAAAGAATGAGAAAAAGTGGGTGGAATAAAACTGTTAAATGAGACGTGTGCAGGCGCGACAGTCGTATACACAAGCGAGTAGTGTTTAATATCTTTCTCCCTCACTCAAACTCATGAACTATGTCGATTCTACATGAGCCGAAGGTTACGTTCCTACCTGGTGTCCCACGAAACCAAATTATATGTTTTATATAATGAGACACCATTAAAACAAGACCTGTGTTAGTATCAATTTAATTAAAACAGTTCCTTTGAGTAGAATCTGCCGCTTTGCCAGGCAGCTCATATGAGGCGAAAATGGGTTAAATAGTACATTACCAATAAGGCCACGTATGGTAGAGTACTGGGTAGCAATTTGCCCAGGTAGGAATCCACTGCCGCCTTATAACTGTCATATTCCAGTTTAAAGGGTAGGTTAGCCTTGCATAATAGAACCGAACATGCTCATCTGTGGTCCTCGCAGATGTCCTTGTTATGATGGCTTGTCAGAAGCTGCTTATACAAACAAAACTTCAAATCAAACATTTTTTTTAAAACAAACAAAAATAAAAGTGACGGAACATACTAGACATGTCAAATTAGTACAGACATGTCAAATTGTGACGTTTTTAATCAACGTTTTGTCAAATCAAATAATTTATTAATGTGATTTAACCATTCGTGTACAGACTAATCTGACTGCACTAATAGTGTTTTGTCTCTTTCTACTGCTTGCGTTGAAAGAAAAAAGCGATAGCTTAAAAATGTGCCCATAAAATTAGCATCAATATCATAAAAATTATGAATCCAATTTAGTTTAGTTTTTGTATATCAAGACTTGTTTATGCCAGTGACTTGGTATGTCAAACCTTGAATCGCTTTATATTAGTGGAGTTAAAAATCATAGTACATTGGCTTCTTTAAAATGGCTGTTTGGCAAGGTTTTCGTTATGTCTTTGAATTAGTCAGAAATTTGGGAACACAGGAAATCTAAACACGATTTATCGCTTAGGAGAGACAATAAACTAGAAATTCATAAAACATAGAGATAGATTACACCCCTGTTAGCTAGAATATCTTTGACACATAGACATTTCTTATAAATCCTACTAATATTATAAATGCGAAAGTTTGTAAGGATGTGTGTATGTTGGTTACTCTTTCACGCACTCGAATGGCTTAACGGATTTGTGTGAAATTTAGAACACAGATAGATTGTGACCTAGATTAACATATAGGCTACTTTCAATCCCGATCGCACAACGGGGTCCTACGAAATCGCGGCTGAAGCAGCAAGTAACAGCTAGTATTATTAATGCGAAAGTTTGTGAGTATGTATGTATGGATGTTTGTTACTTTTTTGCGCTTGAATAGCTAAACGGATTTGTCTGAAACTTAGAAGATGGAGCAATTGCGACCTATATTGACATATACCTAGGCTACTTTATATCCCAATCCTACTACGGGTGCCTGTATAAATGCGGGCGAAGCCTCAGGCAATAGCTAGTATGTAAATTAAACGTTTTAATAAATCCTATAAGATCTAAACACTTACTTAACAAGATTGAGCGAATTTCAACTTAAAATAATCAAACAAGTTCTCCAACTTAGTTATTTATATCTTAAGAAAGCGCCAGTTAATTGTCGAGTTTTTGTCTGTGGCAATAAATCTCCCAATTCCTCACTAACAGGATCTATATAAACAAAGCGCCTTTATACCCCGGATTGTAATTTATCAAGTGTTCTTAAATTTACAAATTATTTTGTGATTTCCTTCTGTTAATATTGTTTTTAAAAATCAAGTTTCTTTACGACTGTATCCCTAAAGTGGTAAAAAGCGGCCACGCTTATAACACTTTAGGGATAGCCACCCTTTTACCCCTTTGGGTATAGCCACCCTTTTACCACTTTAGGAGTAGACATGATTAGTCGAAAGTACTGCTTAGTTCCAAGATGTGATTACTTGGCCAGTCTATCGCTAATCGGACGTTAATTCAATCCCTATCAATTTTGTTGTTTTAGAAAAATGGAAAAGCCCATTTCGAGTTGCCCAACCCAGGAATCAAAGCAAGACTTAACTACAAAAGCCAACGTCAACGCCAATGTTGGATTTCTAGACTCTCTCTGACTCTCTTACGTTTATTATTTTATTTATAAAATCGCTGTTGAAGAGCTACTGAAACTGACTAACGCGAGTAGTACACAGCTAAGACTTTTTTAAATATAAAAATTTTTGCTCATTTCGGTTGATGGTAAAAATGCGGATGCCAACATCGTCATTTTTTTTAAGTTAGCGGGTAGTTAATTTGCCTCTTTCTGGGACCGGTTACAGCCATTAGGCCATGCTGCCATGTCTTCCGCATTAATTAATTCTTATACAGTCATTAGTCACTATTTACAAAGTCATGTCAGGGTCTTGAGTAAAGCGGTAATCATTTACTCAAGTTCACTTTGTGAGATTTGGCGGCAACTTTAATTTCTTCATACATATTTCACTTGTGCACTTTAACTGAACAAAATTAAAGTAATTTCCACCTAAATTAACTGATTTCACTCATAATTTACAAGATGTTCAATAATTACGAAAACCATTTACCATCTATCTTCATTCACGATGGCGCCAAAACTCCCCCATTTTTTTAAAGTTTATTTATCCCTTATTTATCCTTTAGGCCATGCTGCCATGTCTTCCGTATTAATAAATTATTTTTATTTTTATTTATTCTCAATTCACTTCTTGAGTTTCTTATTATCTCATTTACCTTTTTTTAATATTCATATCCTTTACTAAGTTCAGAGGTTATTTGTGTCGTATAGAATCAATGGTTTTGATTCTGATCTACACAATTTTAAGTCCTTGACTACGTCTAGTTTGTAATTGTTCGAAGTTTTAATGTTAAGTTTCTCCGTTAATTTCTTTTAACGATCCTTTCCGATCATTCACGCGCAAATTATAAAATCAGAATGCTGAATGCTAAAATTATTTTCTTTCACGATTGCTTCCACGACTATATATGAATTATTTTTATTAATCTCTTGTTTTCCCTCTATCTCTTACACTAGTTTTATTTCATGTAAACTCATATCTTAATATTTCGTTGCTTTTGCTAGTCTCGTTTTCAATCTTCTTTCTTGCTCAGGCCTCTGTCTTCTGTCGTGATAAAACACTGAAATCTCATTTTTTTTCCTTACTGTTTTACACTAGTATAGTTTAGTTACAGAATCATATTTACTCACCATTAAGTAATATCTAGACATTCTTTGATTCTTTGATTTTTAATTTGCGCAGATTCAAAACGAATTCTTGATAACTTTAATTTTCATTTCGAAACTGTTATATTTTATATAAAATTTTGGAAACTGGCCGATTTTAAATCACGATCAAACTTGTGTAGGAGTCATTAAAACTTACGTTAACTGGAGTTAACCTTTGACATCTTAATTGGTGAATGGGAAACTTTAGACATCAGGCCCTCGAGTTAAGCAAATGGGGTAAAAAAGCATTAACTTAGTTGAGAAATCTGATATTTAGCAAAGACGAGGTATGAAATAACATTTTATTAAAACTTGGAGTTTATGTGTCGTAGTTCTGGGGGCTGATTACGTTTCTTTTTAGTGATGACCACTAGGTAAAGTGTACATCAAATTGATGTGAAATGACGTGTTTTATATTTGCTATCTCCAGTGACCAACAGAAACACAATAGAGATAGCAAACACAAATGACGTCATTTGACAGCTATTTCATGTACACTTTACTCAGTGATCATTACTAAAAACATACGTAATCAACCCCCCTTTTCTGTCTTGTTAAAATTGCCATGAATACCTCTTCGAATTTTCGATGAATTTTAACATATTATATGTACTTTTGGATAATAAAGCTTTACATTGGTAAAACATTCAACATCAATCAAACTAGTAGTTTTTTTTATGAATTCGGAAGGCAAAACAGCAGACTGATTTCGTTATGGTAAGAAATCCACGCTGCCTAGAGACACCAGAAATGGTAATGCTGCTTTGCCATCCTGAGGCCGGAATGTTAGGATTCGTGGAAAAGTAAGATTGGTGGCTACCTTATTCTCCGAGCCGGATGATGTCAACGGAAAGCGCTATCTTTACGACGGTAGAAATAGGTAAGGAGGTAGTACTAATTTGGGAGAGTTACTGCGAAACTCTAAATCGTAATCTGATGTCACTATGTGAGTCTAGAATTTTCTGTCCTGACTTCACAATAAACATTAATGTATCCAGATTAAGAATTACGAAAAGTGGGTAGTTTATGTTCATTGCTAGATTTAAGTGACTTAGAAAAAAAAGAGTAGGTATATGTTCGACTCTTACATTTTCATGTATGTTAATCGACTTCTCCGTCATTTCTGAACCGATTTTAATTCTTTTGTATATTTTAAAAAAACGCGCTTCTTCGGCGCTCCTATGTTCACCAAGTGTGGACCTAAAGATGAAAGCTCAGGGAAATTTAGGAAAATACTCAACTTTTGTGTACTTAGAACATTAACATGATTGAAATCAGTCTTTTTTGCTGTTTTACTGCGGTTTTATTATTATTTATAATGATTATTGTATGTATTTAATTTTTGGATTTACGCAATTCAGTTAAGGTACTTGGTCTTTTCTGCATACACGGTGCATGATAATGAGTGAAGAATTTCTTTTTTAAATTACGACAAGAACGTTGCAGAAATCAAAGGTAGACAATCCACCCCGAAGCTAGTCTCATTAGTGACAATACAAGTCACTGCGAGTTTCTTTTTATACGTAACTATGAACCATTTTGAATTTGAAGATAAAAATAACAATCATTATTGTTGTCTATCTCTCGTAGTTAGAGTTTATGCAATGTTATTTATTTGTTTGTCACTGGTAAGTAGTAGTACAATATCACTGTGCAGCAACTTGTACGGGTATCCACTACCTTACCTATTCCTGCTGCCATAATGTCTCTTTATGTTCAGGTCCGGAGGGTAAAATAGCTTGCAAACTTGCACAACCCCTAACTTTTCGGCCGCAGCATACGACCTGTAGCATCTGTGGTGTGTATGGGGCACCAGCACCCGCGTGCTTGTTCCCTGACCTATCACAAAAAAAAATACGATAGGTAGCGAACAAGCAAACGTCTTTCCTGGTGGTTAAAGTAAGATTACCGTGTGAATTTTTTTTCTAATACAAGAGAAAAATAATTAAAGGTGCGACAAGACATTTACTCAAAATCTAAGCCATGTTTCATCAAAGCCGAAACAAATTACTAGCTGCCTGTTCCGGAGATTGAATCTATTCTATCTTTGTCGTTAAGTACGAGTAGCTTAGGTGTCCACCGCGGACAAACAACGTGACACGTAATTTATTTATATTAAGATAAATATTCAATGCAAACAAACAAAATAATTATTATATTAAATATAGAGTTTAGATTACTAGCTGATATACAGAGTCGATTTTGTCAATCAGTTAATTAAAACAAATTTATGTCAAACAATTTACAGATAATATGTAACAAGAACCTTCTACCGACAATAATCAATATCATACATAAATTATTCAACACTAGCAGCCCGTCCCAGCTTCGCACAGGTGGACAAAATTCTATGTTAACCTTATTCCTCTTATCACTCTATCTATTAAAAAAAACACATTTAAATCTGTTGTGTAGTTTTAATTATCTAAGCGTAGTCGCAGAGAGAGGAAATCGATTTTGTTTTATACTATGTAGTGATATAATATCGCCTCTTTGGTCGCTACGGTCTAGGTGTCGGATTTGACTGCATGAGGTCCCGGGTTCCATTTCCGGATCGGGCAATAAAAATGAAATGTAGTTTTTTCAATTTTGTAATTAAAAAAAAATTACTCGGGATTGGATGTGTGTCCGGTTGGCAATGCGCTTGCCCCCTTGCTTGGGACAGTGTCTTCGGCTTGTCGTAGATGCCGTGGTTATGTATCTACCTAATGCTTTGGGGATATGGGTGTGATGAAACTTTCTTTCTACTTTAGTGATAACTCACAAATCACTTGTGGGATGTTTATAAGATTCTATACTTCTTATCGTCGGAGCTTGGTGGAATTCCATTCTTGATGTAATTTATTTAAAAACACTTGTACTTTCCACAATATGTTTTATTGTTTTTATTTTTATAATTTAGCCAACCGGTTTCGCTATACAAGCATCATCAGGGCTATATAACAACTCTTGATGTTTATAAAATTGAATGTGGGAACATCTCAGAATCATTATGTATTTTCGAAAAAAGAATGGTCAAATCACGATGTTGTATTAAAATAATTGGAGTCTGTGTTTTTAAGTATTATTGCGCTACTATTGTAGGTAGGTATTCCTAATACATATTTAAATGCTTAGACATAATATTCAATATGAAGTTAACCTTGGGGATTTACTGTATTTCAATTGTAGCTTCTATATCAACGACAGTACTAAATGTGTATGGGAATCACTGTATTTTAATTGTACCGTTTTTATCAACGACAGTACTACGCGTATATGGGGATCACTGTATTTTCATTGTAGAGTTTCTATTAACGACAGTGCTACTCGTATACGGGCATCATTGTATTTCAATTGTAGTGTTTTTATCAACGACAGGACTACTTGTGTAGTGTAGTAGCAGCATTACTGTATTTTACTTGTAGCTTTTTTATCAATGACAGAACTAATTGTGTGTTGGTAACACTGTATTTTAATTGTAGTTTTTATACCAACAACTGTACTACTTGTATATGGGCATCACTGTTTTTAATTGTAACTTTTATATCAACGACAGTACTACTCTTATATGGGCATTACTGTATCTTAATTATAGCGTTTTTATCAACGACAGTACTACTCGTTTAAGAGAGTTACTGTATCTTAATTATAGCATTTATATCAACGACAGTAAAACTCGTATACGGGCAACAAGTGCTAAGCTCCGATATATTTTGCACATATTTTTTGTTCTCGCAACGAGGCGGTTATTAAGCTATCAATGATAAATGAATATTGGATTATTTTACTGCTCATTGGCCGAGGACCGCGTGTGTTTGACTATAAAAGCTAATCAATAACCGAGCTTTTTTTACAGTTATTTGTAGTGTATTTGATTAGGATTTCAGTTTAGTAGATAAGTTCCTGACCGTGGATTTGCTCTCTATTTGGCAGCACCCCGTTTACGTCTTTGGTGTTTATAAGAATCGTATGCTTGTACCAACAGATAACGATTATCACAGTAAAAAAAATACGTAAGGAGGTACAATCTTACCTAACTGTAACTTAGACGGACTTAGTTTGTCAAAAAGACAAGCCCGTAATGCTACCACTGCCACAAAGTAGCACCAGTTGGTGCCATAATGACAGTACTCGCTATTATCTTCTTACAGATTAAAGGGTAACCAGAACGTAGATACTCAAGGGGCTTATGATCCCAGCCTCAAATTGATAGAAGGTATTCCTAGATAAGATGTTTACAGGCGACATTTATTTCTTAAGCTCAGAAAATCCGTTTGTTTGAAATAGGCTTTTCGGATTTTACTAAGTCCATTCTTAAGTTTACCATTAATATCGGATCTATTATGTAATTTACGCATAATTCACTTTACGCGTAGTTGTAAAATATGTATTAATATCTAAAACAGCTCCTCCCAACATTGTATTTTACTATATCTGTAATTTTACATATTTACGACCGCTTAAACTTTGATCTGAACAACGTAAGATTTACAAGATATTTTACTCTTTAAGTACATCATAAACAACGCTTCTTCGTAATAATATCAAGTTCATGTTTAATCAAAACTTTCAACAAAGTAAGTAAATTTTTGAACTTCGCCCGCAATATTTTCTAGTTTAGTAAGTTAGGCACATAAATTATTAAGGGCATGGTTTAAACAAAAGTTTTTGGAAAAAATCTTCATTAATTTCTCCAAGTGTGTTTCCCTTTACAAAAAAGGAATTTCAAGATGAAACTTATTTTAGCTGACTCCTTTTGTGACTGTATGTCTTTTTATTATTGTTTTGCATGTTTTCCAATGCAAATAGTTAGCTTAATTTGGTGTTTCTTTTAAAGTAAAATGTATGAAAGTAAAATTATGTCAAAAAGGCTATTATACGGTCTCAGAGTATTTGGAAGATGAACATGCTTGGTGATAGAGATTTCAATCTCCCACTGCAATTTGTAATCTGATTTGTTGTACATTTTATTTAAGTTAAAATCAGATTGTAATTTGTATTTTTAATCCATGTTTATATTGTAAATATTATTATTGAAAAAAGACAAGCCCGCTGAGTTTCTTTCTCCGGATATTCTCAGTGTGAGACCTCTATTCCGATCCAGTGGTGGTTTAAAAAATGTCGACGCGCGCAAATACCACTTGTATGATTCAAGTGAATAAAGATTATTCTGATTCTGATAGAAAGATAGGTCATAATTCCGAAGTGTTCCCATATTAATTTTTTATCATGATCCGATTAGAGGTTTTCAAAGTTGTAGGATGTTGATAAAATTTATGTGCTACCATTTTGGAATTATGTGCTAATTTCTTTGGAAAAACGAATTATCAAGTCACGACTTAGTAAATAGTTGGAGTAGATTTTTGCAGTTTTTCTGCGCTTAATTATAAAAGTATTGTGAGTACGTTTTGTTTGACTGTACCAAATTGTTATGGTAGGGTAGACTTTTTTTTAATTATTGTTTTAAAGGAGTTTTGTTCAGAGGCATGTCAACCTCATCGTACCCGATCACACTTTTGTCCCTCATATTGCAATAAAAATAAATAAATAAGTGTCCCTGGACAAATCACATAAATTGAATCTAACCCCAAAGTAAGCAAAGTAAATGCTTGTGCTATGGGTGTTAGTCAATGTTACCAATACACAGAAATACTTAAATATATACCAGAATAAATTGAATAAACACCCAGACCCGGAAATGCAGACATCTAAATGTTCATCACACAAATGCCTGCCCCCGTCTGGAATCGAACCCGAGCCTCGCGGTTAGTCGATATAGTTAGACGTGTACGCTAGCCACTCGACAAATTTTTTTTGCCAATTCTGTTGACAGAATTTCCTGTACTAAACCTGCACTTTTTTGGTAAAGTTTAAATTCTTGGGCGAGTGACATTCTTTTCTTTTTCCTCCGACCACTTTCCATCAGCAGAGGGTAGATTTCATTATCTTAGTTTAACTGTTGATAGATGTCCAAAAAAAAGTTTCATGGTGTATAAAGGTTTATTCAATTTCAAAAGATCAAGGAGCTATTTTTGATGTTATTGTGAAAGGGTTTCGGCTGTTCTTTGTTCAAAATATTTAGATAAATCTTTTCATTAAGTTCAAAGGCGCTTTAAAATTTATTTTCATTAGGTGCATGTTAATTTTAAATACGTGTTTTTATATAACTTTGTTTTAAGTATGTAGTTATTAAGTTATTTGGTTGTTTACGGTAGCTAGGGCAAATTCTATTACAGTTTTAAAATGTTTGGTAATAAATAATTAAAATATTTTAAATATAACTTATTGACTTATAAGTTAAAGTATATGTAATTAAATAATATTTTTTATAAATACTAAAATTTTTGCACACCAAGATATGGTGGAATATGTTGATATACATATATATTTTTGTAACATCTCATTTATATTTTCATTTTCATTAATAGATAGATATTTGGTCTGAACATATTCTACGTATGTTATACTTTTAATAAAATATGGTACCTTTTGAGATCCATCAAATTGCAGATTGTTACGAAGTATGAGTAAACTTGGTCCAGTGATATTGTTTACGATATTTTTATTTTATTTCTAAATGTCACTTTTATTAATATATGTGAAAGATACGATTACGAGAAAATAGGTTTTTTTTATTTTTTTGCTTTGTATTTTAGCACAAAGTTAGGTTGTATCTAGTTTGGAATCATCGCTCAGTAATTTTGATATCTTTGACGATAAATATTTTCCATCAAGCAAAATGGAAATATCTTTATTTATCGCTTGACACTTCAATACGTGAAGATGCCTTTCACGTGAGTGTCTTCAACGTGAGTTTTAAAAATGAGTGATATATTTATCACCAGTGATATCAAAAACACTCGCTTATAATTCAGAAATAGCACCCCTGAGTGTAATATACAGCTATTGTTCTGACCTACAAACTTTATTTGGACAATCACCAGATTACATTTAATTTTGGTCTTAATGAAAATGTATGTGTAACAAATGTATGTATGTGCTTACTCTTACGGTCTCTACAAATTAAGCGCAGTGAAACTGCGAAAACCTACTTCAATTATTTCGGTACGTGGTGATAAATAATTCTTTTCCCAAAAGATAGCTTATCCGAGATGCTTCCACAAAAATTGTATCATAGACTAGCAGTTTCACGTAGCTTCGCCTGCGTAACTTGGCTTCTACTGCACCGATTTTGATGAAACAAAGCCTATGTCACTCAGGGATGATGTAGCGTTCTAAAGGCGAAAAGAATTTTTCGAATTCGGTAGAGTAGTTTCGGAGCCTATTTATTTCAAACAAACAATCAAACCTTTCCTCTTTATAATATTAGTAGAGACAAAGAGCACTAGTTTGATAAAATTAATATGGGACCACTTCCGAAGCCATGACTCGGTATTATTGTATTATTACTTGTCGAATTGAGACCATCTCGTACGTCGAAGGTACATGCCTAACACTATCGACCAAGCGCGAGGCTCGGGTTCGATTCCTAACGGGGGCAGGCATTTGTGTGATGAACATTTAGATGTCTGCATTTCCGAGTCATGGGTGTTTATTAAATTGAATGTAATAGTATCGTTGACTGACGAGTATAATTTGCATCATTTGGGGTTCGATTCAATTTGTGTAAAAAAAACGACGGGTTGCACTCTGGAGTTCCGGTAGAAGTGAAAACTTGAATATTAACGTTGTGCATTTTTGATATTTTGGAATGGTTAGGGAATAATTTTGCACGAATTGCTTTAATTAACAGTATGTAAGTACTAACATTTATGGGTAGAATACTATATTTATTTATGGCGCTATCGTACACAAACATGACAACACGAACAATCGCACAAGCGCCTTGCGCCGTCTTACGAATTTTCGATCAAATCACTTGTCCTGACATGAGTTTAGAAGTTTTTCCCGTTCCAAAAAAGTGCTCAACGGCGCTAAAAAAGTATTCACTTCAAAAAAAAAACAACAAATTTAAAATATACATATTCCACAAATAAATTTCATTTTATTTCAAAGAATCTGAAACTGGTGTAAAAAATTTATCGAAGTTCTTGCGGGGCTGTTGTGACTTTGAATTAATAGCAGTTCTAATTTTTAAACTTATTTAATTGTATTTTAACATTATATATATTTTTACGGTCTAATTATATTCTAAATTTTAATATTAAGGGACTGAGCATAAGCTACGAGCTCACGCTCTCGAGTCTTCCACCAAAATAACGCAAGAAAACCTGGCTGCTGCCAAAATCGGCTTCCAAACATGTTGGACAACTTCCACCGCCACATTTTCTCTACGTCACATCCGATATATATTAAAGTGTCATATTGGTGTAGTTTTAAATCATATAATCATGACTTTCATGTATTTTTAATACGGACGACGTATGATGAACCTCTTACAATAATATTTCAATTATATTATAATATTTCCATATTAAGCAAGTTAAGTTATGTAGTGATTTTAGCCTTTATCTAAATATTTTATACATGTTAGTATTGATGTAAACATTATAGTTGACCATAATTCAAGAAACACATTTCGTTTCCGGTTACCAACATTAACGAGTGTTGCTATTCTTGAAGTGCTGCTACTTTACTCCATATTTGCATGCTATTTTGTTTGTTGAGAAATTAAATTACTTTTTGTTATTTTTGATAACTCTTATAATACTCTTTTTATAACAAAGCTTGTATATTAAACAACAATAAATATTTTCGAGCTCGTTCAATCTGTAATTTAACGCTAAAATTTACGAAACTGGCGTGTTTGCAAGAAAACAGTTATGGTTGCGAACTAAGAAAGGATAGTTTGCAAGGATTTGATACCAATGGACTTGGCGGAAAGATATATAAATGTATAAGAATAATGGTAAGTAACAATATCTTTACACCGAAAATTACCAGAGCGTATAAAATTTCGTCCAAGCAAGTTGACAAATTAAACTCAACGTAGCATAAACATTCCGCTTGTAAGATTATGTGACACCTTAGCTATAACAAGGGTTTCTGTCAAGATAAATAGTACTACAGTCAAGATGTGGAGGTACTTCGATGATATCGTTAACAAGCTGAGGCCTGACAGGAATTTTCTTTGTAAACGCACATATTTTGTTTCCTCGCCTATTCACTTTAATGATACTTGAGATATAAATAGACTAAAGTAGTTGCTTGTAGTTTTTCTGTTGAAAGCACGTTCTCTCTCGTTAAGTAAGTTACACGACTATTGTTTTCAATATAAACCCATGTACACATTTACACTCCATAGACGAACAGAGTTTCAATGTTATTTTGAATCTATTGCATAGCTTCTATCGCGGGTCTTGAGTGTGGAGAGTGGACACCGAATCCAGAAATTCCGTAACTAAATTAACCTAACACCCGACCGGCACAGCGGTGACACTTTTTAGTTTTGCGACTATATTAATCGATAAATGGATTAATAGCAGAACGTTTAATGACTTTTTGATCACGCTTGTCTCTTTAGTTCAGCAAATTGCCTCTAGGTGGCATTGGTTGTATTGGCGTTACTGCGCATGCGTAATCCCCCTATTTGCCCCGCAATCTGGTGACTCATGACTGCTTATGCAATAGCTTTTCGCGGCAGTCTCCGAGTGCCACACATCTTATTTTTATTTTAGCATTAACTTTTCTGTAGTAAAGAAATTGCCAAACATCTTATTTCTATTTTAGCACTAAATTTTCTGTAGTAAACGATTTGCAATAACAACGTAGTTTTCAAATAATACATAAGAAGATATCGGTTATTCACAGCAAAAGTCAAATAAAGATTTTTTTAAAGTGACACGGAAACAATAATAACAACGCGGCCACTCGCCTAGATACGGGCATTCGCTATTTAGAGTAGGAGGTATCGGCGCACAAAACTATTCGACCTCAATTTTTTTATGCGATCCTCTTCAAATTGCCCTCCTAATGATATAAAATGCATGTTGCCATGGAGCAACCCGGTGCCATATTGTTTAAACCGCAATTGTTTAAACAATTGCAAGGAATTGTTATTTTTCAACCGGATAATTTTTTTTATATTCTTCATTGAAATACCAATAAAAAAGGTCCTATGACTTTTAACGATAAAGTTAATATTTTTAAAGATAATATGAATTTTTAGAGGTTCGGAAAATCTCAAATTTGGGTACTTTCGACCCATGAAAAATATATTTAAAAAAAAAAACATAATGTCTAAGTAATGTCTAATTTGAGATTTTTCGAACTTTTACAAATTCATATCTTTAAAAATATTAACTTTATCGTTAAAAGTCATAGGACCTTTTTTATTGGTATTTCAATGAAAAATATATAAAAAAAAATCCGGTTGAAAAATAACAATACCTTGCAATTGTTTAAACAATTGCGGTTTAAACAATATGGCACCGGGTTGCGCCATGGCAACATGTATTTATATCATTAGGAGGGCAATTTGAAGAGGATCGCATAAAAAAAATTGAGGTCGAATAGTTTTCGGTACTCATGCGCCGATACCTCCTACTCTAATTTTATTACCACGAAAACCACATAGGGCCTTAGCCGTTGGCCATGTTTGTGTGAGTGCACAGTTTCGGATATTTGTAGATAGTTTTTATACTGTTTCATATTAGTACTGTGATACGACACTCTTGATGGTAAGTGACTATTGTATGATAACAGACACTGGCTGCAGTTGAAGCTGGGTACTCTACCCATACAGGTATCAGATAGTACCTACCTAATTAAGTGTATTCACGCCCGTATCTGCAAAGAGGTAGTATGTGTACTCGTAGTAAGGTGAAAGCGCTTACGCACGTTCTTTGAGCATATTTCTTGTTGATCAATCATCAGATCAGATGATTATAACAAACCACGACATGGTTTTCGTCTTTGCAGTCTAGTGGTCCGATGTTAACGTTAGACATGAGGTTACAGACTCGATTCCCGAGTCGGGCAACTGAAAATGAGTTTTTTTTTAAATATTTAAATAAAACAATGTTGCATAGTATGGGGTTTGCGATGGGATTGCCACCTATCATGATGTGAGAGTAACAGCGAGTTTCCGAAACGCAAATTAAAACCTTCATTTTACGATCACGATGTACCCAAGTGATTACATAGGTAAATCGACAGTCGTCTATCTGCTAAAATTGTAATAGTGATTTTCCTCGTTATGTCATGATATGCCAGTTTATTGTAATCTGCCCAGGCAAATCTCCATTTGCACGATTGAAAGATTAGCCCACAACTTATTAAAAAAAGAAAAAGTATCGTCATGCCTTTATCCCCGAAGAGGTAGGCAGAGGCACAACCAGGGTGTCACGACTAGCCGAAGACACTAAGTCCCACAATGTGATAGGTGGCAAGCCTATCGCCAAACGGACAATTATCAGATCCCGAGCAATCTTTTTATTGTAAAATTGGAAAAACCAAATTTTCGTTTTGTTGCGCGACTCGGAATTCGAACCCGGGACCTCATGCAGTCAAGTTCAACACATGAAACGCTAGACCACAGAGGCGTCTATACTTATTATGTATATAAAATCGCTAGTGCTCAAAATTCTTAGATCAACCCAACCCTCACTCAAACCCTGCAGTAAAGAGAGATTCAATTACAAACTCCTCCAAATCCTAAACGTCACATCTTCACGACCTTCGTATTTATAATATTATGGGCACTGTTGTGATGGGATACTCAAATACTAATGGTTACAAACTTGTTCCCCAGAGTTCTAGTGTTCTAGTGTGGTTTTGTTTGGATACTTTAGTAAAGTACCGATAATTAGTTTACTAACTGTTTTCGCAGCGACGCCCGCGTTTTATAATTATGTGGTTCTCAGACGGGGATACGTTAGGTTTCCAAATGTTTAAATTGGACCAAATGGCTGATAGTTTCGGAACTTTCCGTACGTTTGTAAAGTACGTATGCAGAGATGTACGGATGCATGTACGTATACACGAGATTTATAGTAGGTAGGAGATAACAGAGTACGAAGCTGAAAAAACTAAATTTTAAATAAAGGCATAGCTTCTTAATTTGACTGTTTGTTTTTTTGTTTGTTTTCTCCGTCGATAGGAAACCGATTTTAATAAAAAAACAAAAAAAACTCTCAATGTTCCTTTATTTCTTATGTATAATGCGATCAGTCAAACTGAAACTTTCTCCTTTTTGGAGTCGGTTAAGTAAGTAATAAGCCGAAGTCAAATCAAAGAAACAAGTCTTATTGAGCATACTAGCCCTCCTGGCATGTTATTTTAATATCATGTTAATTAACAGAAACTTAACCCTGTAATGTATACGTTAATGTAATATGGCCGATAACATATTGTATTTTCATTGTGTATCTTCTCATAATGAACATCGTATTACTTCTAGGCATATACTTGCGAAATGACCGTTCATTAATATAATGTATACCACCCATAGATTTTCTAATAGCAACCTATTTAGCTTCATTTCGTTAATATTACTTTATTTAGCTACTAGCCAACCCGGCAAACTTGGGGTTTATCTGACAATCGGAAAACAATATTATAGCACCTGACAATATTATATTACTTCAAAAATATGGCGCCTTCAAGAACAGGGCAATGGGATACTGTGTTGTAAAAATGTCTAACGACAAATTTTGGCTTCTACGAAACTTCTGTAAACTGACAACAGTTGTATATGTATTCCGTGTTGCATAAGGAAACCATTATCCAAATCAAATTAAAAAAACTGCACATTACCTTACAAGAGGCACTTATGACGCATCTATACAATACTAAATCTACAACCTGATCGAAACGTGGCCACGCACTCAGAAGATCCGGCAAAAAATTAACGGACTTTTCTTTTTTCTTTATTTTAAAATCTGTATACAATAATTAATGTCATGATAAGGTATATTTATAAGAAATTGACATGAGAAGCTATTTATCCCAAGCGTTGTTATCTGCTTCTTCTTAAATTTAACATTGTCCATAAATTTATTAATTGCAAGAGTGTCTCGGCCATATTGGCTAGGGACATACGACCGGAAAATTGAAAAGTTTAATCGGTTAAATATATTGCTTTAAAGTATACAAGAATTAATGTAATGATAGATATATTTTTTAGAGATTGGCATGACCAACAATTAATCACAAGCGGTCTTATTAGCTTAATATTCAGCAATGGTATGGTATGGTATTCAGCAAGCGGTATTATTAGCTTAATATTCACCTCTTTCATTTAATTTCCATTTAACACATTTCTTTAATTTATTAAATAGAAGTTCTTACAATTAATTGGGAAGTTTATTGTAAAATCTTATACATTGGCCCGTGAAAAAATGGCTTACTCTATGGAAACGAGACACATGCACAGCAAGATTATTTTTTTATTTGTATTGACACAGTTACCTACTTAACAACCTATCCACAAATAGAGATAGGCTTACTAGTTTTGTTGCTAAGATATTTTTATTAAATACTAGCTGTCCTGGCGAACTTCGTTCCACCCGTTCAGTTTGTACGGGAAAAAGTAAAATGTTGTTTTTCTTAGTTTTCTCGCAAGTTTTTTCCTTTTTCTTATCTTTTAAACCTTCCCTCGACTTGAACAAATAATTCAAAACCAAAATTAGCGAAATCGTTTCAGCCGTTCTCGAGTTTTAGCGAGACTAACGAACAGCAATTGATTTTTACATATATATAGATAGATTGAAAAATAACAGCGATTACCTGGCAAGTGATCTAAAATAGCACTATCTCTTATCTTATAGGTTATTAATAGGATAGGTTATTAATATTGACCGTTAAACTATAGGTTAGTTTCTATCTTTCAAGTTGGATCAAACTGCACACGGTGTCGAAATTTAATTGAAATCGGTTAAGAAGTTTAGGAGTTCATCGCGGACAAACAACGTGACACGTAATTTATAGATATAAATTGAGATTTTCAAAGATATACTAGGATATAACTGTTAGAATTTTGATTTCATTGAATTTTTCTCTGAGCGGATATTGCCAGCGAAGGCTAACCTCATTGTTGGCTTTTGCAAAACCCAACCCAGCATTAGTTTCTATACCTTAATTAAGTTCCGGTCATTTTAGCGTAAATCCTCGCCTGGTTCGATCTGGGTGGATGTGGAGCCGGTAGACTAGCACACATGGTTTAAGATCCCGGCCAATAGCCTCGCAACATTTGCAATTCTAATATCTTAAGTAAGGGTTGTCTTTAACCATCAGGAGAACCGTATGCCTGTTCGCTGTCTTAGAGCATAAAAAAAATAAAAAAAGCCATTACGTCCAATAATTAATTTTATGGTTGGAAGAGAACCAAATTCACATTAACCTCATTTCGCGCTTTCTATAATACCCCATTACATGTGTAAATGTGAGAAAGCCGCAGATGTGCACACTTGAGTACAATGTTTCTTTTTTCCCGTACTATGATTAACAAGAGAGCAAATACATTTCAAGAAATTCGACAGTTATAGTTCTGGTATTTTGAAACTTTTGGAGAAGATAAATTTTAAAAAAAATAGACAGTTATAGTTTATGTAGAGTTTTGTCGTAAGAATAAATACTTTTAAAAAAATCAGACAGAAATAGTTTCAATTAATTAGAACTTTTTTGGTCGAATAAATAAATACATTTGAAGATTTCAGACTATTTATAGTGCTGGTGAGTTAGAACGTTTTATAGAAAACTAGCCGACCCAGCAAACTTCGTAACGCTTGAAATTAACAAATACATACTACATAATATTTGATGCTGCGATCGTAGCGCAGTCTGCTGGATCCAATGTAAGACAATCGAAAATCGACAACTAATGCCCGGTTCCTATATTCAAAAAACGAGTCGTTTTGATTACGGATGGTAGTATTTGGTACGCTTAGTAAGATTACTAACAACGGTTGCTCGTTTCCGACTATTCATTCTAAACGTTTTTCGAAAATATTGGTAACGCTCCGTTACTTTTAAACAAACTACGAATGGTTTTGCTGACGGATTACGATTCGTTGATTATAGGAACCGGGCATAAATTGTGGATCTAAACCATGTGAAATTTCGCCAAGTGCAGACAACAGACAGTATATATTCTATAATACGACTAATTTATATGTTCGAGAAATAGAACATCCCTTCCCTCTTTATTAAAGTACATAAATTAACAACTTTGCTATAAAATATTTGCTGCGAGTTATTTGCCATAATTAAGAATACTTTTTTAAATTCCAAAATATTTTTCCTAACTTCCTTTAATATTTGAGATCCTTAGACATTAAACATTAAATAGGACATGTAAATATTTCGTAACAGACTTCGGATTGTTGGAATTTAGTCTAGAAAAAGAACTTCCTCCTAAATAAACGTAAAGGTGACCTAATGAATATGTCCTGAAAAAATATGGAGTGTTTTCCATTTTATAAAATTTTTGCTTTTTTGTATTGCTTAGAATATATGTATTTTTATGTCTTCGGAAGGCAAACAAGCAGACGGTTTTCCTGGTGGTAAGAAGTTCACGACGCCTAGAGACACCAGAGGTGGTAATGGTGCTTTGCAATCTAAAGCCGGAATGTTAGGCCTCGAGCATAAGTAAGCGTACCGGCTACCTTACTCTGCGAACCGGAACATGTCAAGCATTGACGTTTTGGATTAGGAATAGGTAAGGCCTTTGTACCAAACTTTCCAACTTAGTAAGATGTCACGGTGTTAGTGGCGGTAAGCCTATGCTCGCCTTTTACGAGTTCAATATTTCATAAGTGATCAGCATTAATTCGCAATTACCTTCGTTTTGTATAATCGCCTCTGTGGTCTAGCGGTCCGGGTGTTGGACTTGACTGCACGAGGTCCCGGGTTCGAATCCCGGGTCGGCCAACCCAAAATTGGATTTTTCCAATTTTCTAATAAAAAAATGTTGGTCGGGATTGGAAATGTGCCCGGTTGGCGATAGGCTTGCCACCTATCACATTGTGGGACTTAGTGTCTTCGGCTAGTCGTGGGTGCCCTGGTTGTGCCTCTGCCTACCTCTTCGGGGATATGGGCGTGAAGATACTTTTTTTTTTCACCTTCGTTTTGGTCCGGGACGCCTGTGTAGAGTAAACCATCTATCTTCCAGCCAGGCAGATCGTAAGAGCGAACAAAGGTTAAATGGGTCACAACTATCATGACCACAGGTAAATATCTTGCTGTCGCTTGTCTGGGTAAGGTCACTGTAAAGACATTGTCATAATTCGGCCCGGAGGGTAGTTAACTGGTATACTTACACAATTGGTACAACATCTTGGCACACACAATGTCTATAGCGTATATACCATAAGGAAAACGTTAGTTCAATTTATCCCGTCTTAAAGTTATTCCGCGGGATGGGCGGACTAATTCAAATTTGTTAATTTTATTTTGTTTAAAAAAAAAGACAATAATGAAGTACTTTTTATGAAATATACCTATGTACAATCGTGAACAAAATCTTTGGGATAAAAAATGACACACCATAGCTTGTTTATATTGAAGTGAAACTTCTTTATCGGGGTTGGAAAAAAATTTAGTGTAACATTTTTTCGTTACGCGTCACATTTTCCGTTACGCGCCATTTTTGTTCTTATCCCTACCACACGTGATTCGAAGTATACTTTCTTCAGCGGAGTAGGGATTGGCAATAAACTTTATTTAACCAATTTCTGTAAAGTTGCATATTATAGTAAATTATTTTTTGAAAAATAACGTCATAAAGAATTTTCACTTCTTCACTTCTTAAGAATGTACGCTAGTACACGCACACATTTTTTATAAATTTATAAAATCACTTTTTATATATAAATAGCAAAATAAATATTAATATCAATTGTGTAAATATTTTAACTGGCAGTAGTCTTACTTAAATTTTTAACTATAAGTATCTGAAACAATAAAAAATCACATTTGATTAACGTTTGCTTGAAACTAAGTATGTGAAGGCAGTTAAAGATACTAGAAGTTAAAACTATATAACATTGCAATCACCGTTGATCGATATTATTACCGTACACAATACAGTAAAATTAAATAACTAACATTTACATTTGTATTGGTTGTGACACAACCAATTAACAAAACAAAAGAATGTACAAGATTATCATTTGATTAATTTTACTTATAACTTGACAAAATCACAGCCGTTTTGACAAAAAAACAAAAAAAAAGGATTCTAAAAATCAGTCTTTAAAAATCACGTTTAACAAAATAAAACTAAAGTATCTAAAAATGAGTCTTTTGAATTGTGAAACATAAATAATGTTAACATACCGTTAGTGTTATTTAGAAGTAATAATATAAAATTGAGTAATTTACAGTTTTAGTTAACATTCATACTTGTTACTAAAAAGTAACAACTACGTACCGGCAAGCGAAGCATAGGACGGCCACCCACAAGATGGACACACGACCTTATGAGGGTCGCGGGGTCTCGCTGGATGCAGGCCGCTTCCATCCGGTCGAAGTGGAAGTTAACGGGCCTATGTTTAGCAGTGGACGTCCTATGGCTGAAATGATGATGATGGTGATGATGACTAAAAAGTAAGTAATTTTTCTGTTAAATCAGTTTCCAAAATTACATAATATTACACCACATCGCATAAAATAAAATTCAGTGCCCTATCGTGATTTGACCTCTTAGTACTTGCTTTAATTGTATAATTTATTGTTTTCTTTATTTCGATAGTTTCAGCCGACCTCTTTGAAATTCTGAAACCGTTGGGTTTTTTAAAATTTAACAAGAAAGAAAAAGAGTTACTTAATATGCCATCTATATTTTAGTCTATTTGTAACATATTTTTCATGTACGTTCCACACTTCCAATACATTTGTATGCTCGTAGTTATTCATTAGGCCAACTGATCCCGCGGGATGAACTCGAGTGGCCTAAGTTAATTAAAGAGCCGAAAAAATTGACAGACAACATAGAAATGCTTTTGACATGATGATCGATTCCATAGTCTAATACTGGTTTAAATAAATTATTGAACTTACATCTAGTCAGCCCGGTTGTCAACTATTTCTATAGCCACATAGTCATTGCTCGTTACTATCGTGTTCCGATTTGGTAATACGTGCGGATGATAAACTTAACCAAGAGGTTTTACGTCCCATAAGTTCAAGTTAATATGCTCCGTCAGATACTTATGTAGTTAAAGGTGGTTAAGCAATTGAACGGCAAGCTAAAACCTAAAATAATGACATTTACAATAAGCAGCTCTGAACATGACTGTACTTAATGTAACTTACGTATTATATTAATTTAAATATATCGAAAAGCTTTCAACGAAAGAGACTTCATTTGCATTTCTAATCGAATGTTTACTTTTCCTGAATAAAAAATACAAGGATTTTAAATTAAAGTTTATTTAAGAGCTCACAAGAACCAATTTGGGGAGATTCAAAACAACTTTGTAAAATTACTGTCATTTCAGATAAACGATTTTCTTGGAAGTACAAGTGCGGCCAAAATTTTTAAATTAGCATTCAAATGTCTTGTACTGAAACAATAAAAAAAATCGCCTCTGTGGTTTAGCGGTTCAAGTGTTGGACTTGACTTCATGAGGTCCCGGGTTCGAGTCCAGACAACAAAAAAGAAAATGAGGTATTTCCAATTTTCTATTTAAAAAAAATTTTGCTTTGAGATTGGATGTGTGCCCGGTTGGCTTGCCACCTATCACACTGTGGGACTTATAAGTGCCTTCGGCTAGTCGTGGAGGCCCTGGTTGTGCCTCTGTCTACTCCTTTGGGGATATGGGCGTGAAGATACTTAATGAAATCTTCTTTGTTTTTAATACCACAATAAAATATTTGATCTATTTTTTTTATACAAAGATGAAAACCGATCTTCTACCATGCGATTTAGAAAACCTTTACCTTGCATAACACCATTATAAAACAAGTTACCAAGAGCAGTAGGTATTAACAAACAAATAAGACTTAGAACCTTTAAAAATACCTACTGCATATTCAGTCGTCAAAAGTCACAACGTGTCTGTGATACTCCTGGTGTTGCGGAAGTCCGTGGACGGCTATGATAAATTACAATCCGATTACTCAGGTGCCGTTTGCCTTCTCTCCCACAAAAAAATAAAAGTTTTATCTGTCTGTTGTAACTGCTTTGTAAAGATATAATTAAAAAGAAAAAGATATAGATACAATTCTCATTAGCGAATAGGTAAATACGATTATTTCATAAGTAATGACATGATTGCATTCAATGTAAAAAAAAGCAGGCGACGATAGAAACCCAATACGTAATGTGAATTGGCGATTATTATTTAACATAATATATCGTCCAATTTTTAACCAAGTTAAAAAAATTGGACGTTATCAATTCGAGCGGTATATTTTCTTTTTTTTTATACGCACACCGATTTTTCCGTGGTTTCTAAACCGATTTACGTAATTCTTTTTTTGTATGATGTGGAATAGTTTCGAATTGGACCCGTAGAAAAAAAATTCAGGAAGGCCCATTCGTTTTTATTTTAAGACCATTTTTTACCTATTGTAACCCATCCCGTGGTTTATTTTTATTAAATTTAATCGTATCAGCAATTAACTAAAAGTATTAAATAAAAATAACTACGTTAATTAAAGGCGTTAAACTGACATATATATATATTACATATATATACATTATAAGTAAGTTTTAAATTGGATTGGCAGCGACTTCAAACCTATTAGTAAATAGCACATATAAGAAATAGGTAGTATGTAATTAATATTAAATCTTTATTATATTTTACTTTTTAGTTTTGAAGTCGGTTATAATTATTAACGTAGTTATTTTTATTGTCATTTCGTGGCTATGGTAAGTATAACGTCTGTTTAACGTTTATTTGGATTTTAGAGCTGAATAACAGTTAAATAAACAATGGTTTGATGGGTGCAAAACCCAACATTTACAAAGTGATGACGACCAAGTATCAAAAGTCTTAAAATATATCTTATTGGTCCAGAAGAAGAGCTACACACATCCACTTGGTGGACTTAAGTGAAAATTGGCATGAAGCAGAAAAGTTCGACAATAGAGACATCTCAGATTTTAGCATTCTGGCGCAAATGTACAGTGTCACGCGAAGCCTAATAATCTGCGACTGGGCGGGATAAAGAAGAAGAGTGATACAAAGGAAGAAAGTATCTTCACGCCCGTATGCCCGAACATGTAGACAGAGGTACAATCACGATACTCATGATTAACCGAATGAACATAAGTATCACAATTTAATAGGTAGCAATCGCCAACCTATTTAGCTTATACTCGAACCTGAGATCCTATGTACTGAACGCCAAGATAAGGCCACTTTACTAAAGATGAAATATAAGAATTCTATAGGATTAGAATTTGGGGCATTTAACCAAATAAATCTCTGGACAAGCTTCACAAATTGAATTCAAAGTAAGCAAATTATATGCTTGTGTTATGGGTGTTAGTCAACTATACTAATACATAGAAATACTTAAATAGATACCAGAATAAATTTAATAAACACCCAGACCCGGAAATGGAGACATCTAAATGCTCATCATACAAATGCCTGGCCCCGTCGGGAATCGAACCCTAGCCTCACGATTGGTCGGCGTAGTTGCCACTCGACCAACAAGGCGGTCTATTTATTGATAAATATCCGTTAATATGAAGTAAACAAAACAAAGATCGAAACTTAGTCAAGTATAACGCTCGCTATCGATAAACTTTCAAACAAAACAAGTTTTCCCTCAAACAATCGTATGCTTTGTCTAAACATTCGACTCTATTGTATGATTTAAGTTTAGCTTAGCTTTACCAAATAGCAGCATATCACGGCTGAGCCGTTATTACTTTATTATTGAACTAGCTGCGCCCCGCGGTTTCACGCGCGTAAGTCCCGATCCCGCTAGAACTCCGGGATAAAAAGTAGCCTATATGTTATTCTGGGTCTTCAGCTACCTATATACCAAATTTCATCGTAATCGGCTTTGTAGTTTTTGCGTGAAAGAGTAACAAACATCCATACATCCATACATACAAACTTTCGCATTTATAATATAAATAGGATTTGAATTCAACTCCATTCATTTGAATCCAACTCTCTCTCTCGACCAAATATATTAGCAACGGTTTTGGTCAATTTTAAGATATTTTCTTTGTGTTGGTCAGGGCTCCTTTTCATAATAGATCATCTGCCTTCCTATCAGGTAAGTAAAAGTAAGCATAGGCTTACCGTCACTGGCACCACATACTTGATACCACCGTCTCCTCCTGCCACTGCCACCTAATCCTGACGCCATAACGTCAGTGTTTGCCATTGACGTGTGCTGGTATGCAGGGTAAGGTAGCCGTTAAACTTACTTTTGGTCGAGGCTTAACATCCCCGGCCTCAGGTTGGCAGCGCACCATTACCACCTTTGGTGTCTCTAGGTGGCATGAATTTTTTACTTTCAAGAAAACCGTCTACTTGTTTGCCTTCTAATATCATAAAAAAACCAAAATTAAGAACAAAACCCTTTCTCTTTGACTGTTCAATGTTTTGTCGATTACGTTGATTAGCAAATAAACATACAATTCTAGAGTTTTTTTGTTGCGCACTTAGTAAGGTGATTTTTATTTATTGATAACTTTTTTTTAGGGTAGGTAATAGAAAGAGACAAAACACGTTTAGTGTTAGATATACATGTACATGACTACAGACTTTTAATCTAATCCTCGTAATATCGGAATGAACTATGCCTGGACTAATCTGACATCTCGAAAATGTTCCATGTTTTTTTCTTTCACGCCCATATCCCCGAAGAGGTAGGCAGAGGCACAACCAGGGCAACCATGACTAGCCGAAGACACTAAGTCCCATAATGTGATAGGTGGCAAGCCTACGGGCACATTTCCAATCCCGACCAACATTTTTTTTATTAGAAAATTTGAAAAATACAATTTTCTTTTTGTTGGTCGACCCGGGATTCGAACCCGAGACCTAATGCAGTCCAACACCCGGACCGCTAGACCACAGAGGCGATGAAAAAGATATCATAAACCTAAGTTTAGTTGGTGCTCAGCAGGATCAAATCAAATCATTTTTTTTATTTGACGTAGGTGCTATATACTTATCATCGATACACACTTAGAAAACAATTACAATATATTTAGTATTATACAAAGTAGTCACTCAATTAGTTATAGAGAATTCGCAAAATGGTATTCCATTAAATATTTAACAAATAATTGCACATTCAACAAAATGGTCGATGTAAATACAATTGCAATTCATTAAAATAAAGTCATAATACTTGTGACAAGAATGCTAAAATGTCAAAATAATAAAAAAAAATATAATAAGATATCACTACCATTAACTGAAACATCCTCCAACAGAGGGATGTGCAATAGAATGAATGCATTTTGTCTAGCGTCTAGGGTAGTAGTGGTAATTTATTTTTATCACTCAAGTTTTCCCCGTGTTGGTCCGGGCTCCTTTGCAGAATAGACCATCTGCCTTTCTTGTCAGGTAGCTCGTAAAAGGCGAGCATAGGCTTACCGTCACTAACACCGTGACATCTGACTAGGTGGTAGAGTTTCGCAACGACTCGCCTGAATTGGTACCACCGCCTTACCTATTTCTGCCGCCATAACGTCATGATGTGTTTCGGTTCGGAGGGTAAGGTAGCCGGTAAACTTACTTTTGCTCGAGGTCTAACATCCCGACCTCCGGTTGCCAACGCACCATTACCACCTTTAATGTCTCTAGGCGGCGTGAATTTCTTACCATCAGGAAATCCGTCTGCTTGTTTGCCTTCCTATATCTTAAAAAAATTTAAAATTGAAATAAAAAAATAGTAATAATAGGAGTATTTCAAATTAAATTTTCGGTTGACGTTAAACGTCCTAAATAATTTAATGTGATGTGTTTGATTTCTAACTAATTGAAGAATAAAATTATAGTACTTAAACATAATAAGTGCAGTAACAATGGAAATATTATTGATTGATTATCAAAAACTAGCTATCCCGGTGAACTTCGTTCCACCCAGTCTGTTTGTATGGGAAAACTTTAAATTTTGTTTTTTCTAGTTTATGCAGTTTTTTTTCTTTTTTTCCTAATCTTTCAAAGCTT
>NJDD01002455.1:8742-116577 GCA_002245505.1 Calephelis nemesis
AAATAAAAGTCAGTTCAAAATAAACCTCAAAAACCTTTAACAAATGCTTTAATATTTATTTGCTACAGTAAATTGATACCTATAATGTTTGAATTACAGTTAATTTCACAAAAGCAACCAGGTTTCGATTACTAAAGTGTGAACCATGGCGTAGATGTAGCTCTCCAAAGTGTGAAATCCTGTTCATCGATACAAAAAGCTTAAGTGTATGTTGCAGTCAATAAACCAATTCAAAGTTTGTAGAATTTTCTAAATTTATTTTAGGAAGGGTAAAATATAATGACCTGTAAGAAGTATTTTATTAATACAGGCGTTACTTTGCGGAAAATAAGTATAATAGGCCTTTATTCATGCATGAATTTAATAAGCTTTATTTAGCATGCGAAATACGTGACAATTGATATTGTTTCAAGATCTCAAACTTTATCAGTGGTCTGGTCGCGGCGGTGGGCGGTGGGAACATCAGTTAGGCTTGTTACATTATGTGTCATTTAGAGGACTTTTCGCAGCAATTTTTTTTTAATGACTAATTTGTTGCTAATCTCGCGATTTTATGCAACTTCACCGAGCTTTAGCAGCAACAATTAGGCACACTGCTTACGCGGAATGAACAAAGTAAAGGCATTATTTTACATCCGCTGTAAGAAGTCATCTATAAAATTTAATTATAAATAGTTATAAGTAGTAATCTAGAAAACTTATTAACAAAATAAATCTTCTTAATCGTCATCGTCGTTCTGACGTCAATCCCGGTTGTTCATCACGTTAGGCCATGGGAATACAGGGTCCGCTTTCCTACACTTTTGTCTCCACTTCATGTGGTCTTCGGCATTTTTGATGGTGAGTCCACTGGCTCACACATCTCGTTCCACAACATCCAGGCAGCGTTTCTTCGGTAGACAGGCGTTGGGGCATTTGTTTCCCACGTAGCCCTATACCGGTTTTCGTAGTACATGTCTCTCTGTACATTTGTAACATCTTAGGCAGCTTTATTTATTTATCGTGTCAGTTACACTGCTTATGACTCAAGAACAGACCAATCAATTTAGCTGGGTAGAAATAAGTTCGCCGTAACAGTTAGTACATGAACATGTAATTTATAGAAATAATATTTTAAATAACCCCTTCTCTCAACCAATTTTTTTTCAAAACTACAGCTACTAACCATCTCGATCATTTCAGCTTACAGACAAGAAAAGTCTCATCGAAATCGGTACGGTCGTTTCGGAGTTACCATGCCACAGACAGACAGACACACCTAAATATACAAACTTATAACACACCTTTATCTCTCTCGGAGGATAAAATTAAAAGAAAGTTTTTACAAAATATAACAAAATTGATAAATATTGCAGTCTACAACTCAAACTCATGTATAGATAATAATTTAAAAAATTGAACAAGCACACAGCTCTTCTGATGCTAAAAGACAGTTCGTGTCCAGTGGCAAATGGGTATCAGGCCTAATGTGCAAGTCCCCCAGTGCACTACGCTCCGAACCGGAGCATCAAACGTTCATTATGACGAAAGAATGGGTAAGGCGGTGGATTCCAACCCAGCCAAGATAATGCACTTTAGACCAATATGAAGTTTACGTGTGTGTGTGTTAGTGGCGTTAACTTAAGACTAAGCTTATTTTGAAAATTAAGTATCTTACGCATGTGCTGCTAACTGCTAAGACATAAACTCGTAAAAGGCGAACATAGGCTTAACGTCAATAATACCGTCAAATCCGACTAGGTAGTAAGGTTTCCCAGCGACTCGACCGGAGTGGTACCACCGGTTACCTATTCCTGCCGCTATAAATTCAGCGCTTGCCTTTGACATGTTTCAGTCGGGAGGATAAGGTAGCCGTTAAATTTACTTTTGCCCAAGGCCTAACACCCTGGCTACAGGTTGGCAGCGCGCCATTACCACCTTTTGTGTCTCTGGGCGACGTGAATTTCTTATTATCAGTAAATTCTTGTTTGACTTTCAATATCATAAAAAAAAATTCCAGACATTTTAAAAACTGCCTTATTTTGGAAGTTGTGTCGCAACACCCACGTGCGGTTACAGGTGTTCAACTAATGAGCAGGGTCCCACGGGACGCGAACTCTGCACCGCGTGGCATTTCCTCAAGACCACTGCCACTCATCATTAGGGGTATCCGAAATACATTTACCATTGTCAAATCGTTTGAACGCATATGGTTATTCTAAAAAGCATTTTAACTGACTGCAAAAAGGTGGAAGCTCTCAATTTGCCGTTTTTTTGTATATTGGTAATGCAATTTAAGCCTGATTCCTATAATCAACGCGCCGTAAGCCGTTAGTATAACCATTGGTTGTTTATCTAAAAGTAACAAAGCGATATTTATAGTTACATAAAATGCTTTGAGTTATCAATAGGCAAATAATGACCATAGTTAGATTATTTATTTTTACAAAAGACCACCACTCGTAAGCAAAACGACTCGTTTCTTGAATATAGGAACCGGGCATTAGATCTCTTAGGGCATCAGGACTCTTTTTTCAAAAGTACTTAGGTGACGATTCAAAGATAGTCTTTGAATTGGAATTGGTCTTTTTGAAGTTTTATTTATCTTAAAGTATTTATCGTTAACAATTGAAAAAATATCGCTTTTCCTTTATATTTTTCAGTTTAGAAAAAATATGTTTTCTTTTTGTTGCCCGACACGGGGATCAAATCTGTGACCTCGTGGAGTCAAGTCCAACACCGGACCGCTACACCACTTATATGCTTGATTCAATGTGTGTTTAACAAATGAATAAAATTTGTCGACTTTAGGATCAAATTGATAGTCATTAAATAATTTTTTTTACAAAAAATTCGCTTCTTTGGTCTAATGGCCCGGTGTTAGTTCGTAAGGTTTTGGGTTCGATTTTCGAGTCAGGATTCAATTTTCTAATAGAAAAAACCTTGTCAGAGAATAGACGACTGCCCGGTTGGAGATAGGTATGCAACCTATCAAATCGTGGGATTTAGTGTCTTCGAATAGTCCTGCACATTTACTTTTGCAGATACGGACGTGTAGCTACTCGTGATTTTAATAATTTTTTGCCACAAACGGAATTTCTACATTTTTTTATGTGTTCGTTTTATATTCTATTTTTATTTTAAAATCCTGATAAGCTCGACTTCCATCTTCCGTCTTCTACCAGCAAGAGAGCTGTGTACTTGTTCGTTGACCTCTAACATAAAAAAAAACATATTATAAATATTTAACGTGCAATAAAATATTAAATTAACTATTGATTGCTATGTATAATAAATAAATTCTCACCATAAATCTCGATATTGCTATGAGCTCTATGGCTGAACTTCCAGTTCCGGCTGGTTGATCCCCCGGGTCAAATAAGTCACGGAATAGGAAGCCACTTCGCGTATTCCCTGCCCTACCATAACTTTATTTAGCAAATCTTGTTTCCGTAAAAATATCCGAACAAAAAACTACCAAGTGCGAGTCGAAATAGCCATAATATGTAATTTAGTATCTTTATAATACACATAATGTTCTTTTTTAAACCAAGATAGCAAATACGGCACTCACGACTAATGAGTGCATTAGGCCGAATGTTCAAATCTACCGGCAACCCTGCAGCTTTAATGTACAGAATTTAATATTTTTCAGTTATGCAAATATAATAAGAATATAGGAATGAAAACAGTCCAGTTGGTCCGGACTACTTTTCAGAATAGACTAGACAGAATATCTGCCTTTCTGCCAGGCAGCTCGTAAAGGCCGATCATAGGCTTGCCGTCACTAACACCGTGAATTCCTACTAGGTAGTAGAGTTTCGTAGCGACTCGCTCGAAATGGTACCACCGCCTTAACTATACCGCTTGGCGCCATAACATCAGTGCTTGCCAAGACCTGTTCCGGTTCGATGGGTAAAGTAGCCGGTAAACTTACTTTTCCTCGAGGCCTAACATCCTGGCCTCAGGTTGGCCACGCACCATTACCACTTTTGGTGTCTTTAGGTGGCATGAATTTCTTACCGTCAGGAAATCCGTCTGCTTTTTTGCCTTAAAATATAAAGAAAATGTTTGTTAAAAGTTTTCGAGATGTTTTCGGCTTGCTGTAAGAGAAAATATTATATTATAAAATATTTTTTTTTAAAAAAAGTAAGTAAGTATCTTCACGCCTATATCCCCGAAGAGGTAGGCAGAGGCACAACCAGGGCACCCACGACTAGCCGAAGACACTGAGTCCCACAATGTGATAGATGGCAAGCCTATCGCTAACCGAGCACTTTTCCAATCCCGAGCAACATTTTTTTTTATTAGAAAATCGGAAAAACCCAATTTTCTTTTTGTTGCCCGACCCGGAATTAGAACCCGAGACCTCATGCAGTCAAGTCCAACACCCGGACCGCTAGACCACAGAGGCGATTTTTTCTTGCAGAAAAGCATAAACAACAAGTTATTTGCAAAACTATTAATCCAATAAGATTAAAAAGATCTTGGTTGCCAAGTTTTTTGGTTCGTCGTTTCTTTTCCTTGATGGGTAGGTGTAGAAATGTTGATACAAAACCAACAAGGTTATAGGCCTTTTTGCCATTTCTTCTCTTGAATGGCTAGTATTGGTAACGGTGGTAGTGTAAGGTAGATAGGATTAAAATTAGTCTTAATTAAAAAAAATATATAAATTATGTAGCTTGTAATAATCCTTTTAATATTACAAATGCGAAAGTTTCAGTTTGTTTATATGTTACTCCTTCACGCAAAAGTGCGGAATCGATTTTTGAAATTTGGCAAACACATAGAGGGTAACTTGGATTAACACATAGGATAGTTTTTATCCGGAAACAATGTTCCTGTATGAACACAAGGCAATGCCGCGGGCAGCAGCTAATAATAAATATAAGCCATATCAGGAGTAAGTACACAAAAAAATTTTTTTCAATCTCTATGATTTCAGATCCTGAATTTAGCAATAGAATCACCCGGAAAGGCTATTTCAAAAAGAAATTTAAAATTGGTTCTCATATCTTAGAGAAACAGAGTAATAGAGAAACAGATAACATACAAATATAAAGGAATCGAACTTTGAACCTCCTCCTTTTTGCAAAGTAGGTTAATACAACATGGACACACGGAACTAATAACACAAAACGATACAAAAAATTGCCGAAAATCCATAAAGAACTTTGAAATCCGATATCTCCCGAACTCGCTCAAAATGTAGCGACAAAAAGGTCCAATCGACGCCTCCTACACCGTAGAAATGCCAAAAACAACATTTTCGATGATTTATGAAGCAAATTAACGAGAATATATCCTCATTCCACAGTATCATTTCCTGCTAGAGCAAACTCGCTACTCCACTAATGTACGAAAAAAGAGCAAAAATGCGAAAAATTTCGACTCGTCTGCGTCTGTGGAGTTTTAAACATTTTTAATTAGAGATTTTGCGTTCGCTTTTACAAACTTATTTATGTGGTAATGTTGCTCTTATGTTATCTTATTAAAATTTATAAAGTTATTATAATCTATACTTGTTATCGTCGGCACTTAGTGGAATTACATTGTACACACACGTTTTTATGTAGTCGACACTTGTACTTATCCACAATATACTTTATTTAACACTTTCTGTTACTTTCTAGCCAACCGGTTTCACTTTTTACATCATTGTGGATAAGTAGATACAAGTGTTAACTACATAAAAACGTGTGTGTCCAAAGTTATCATTGAGAAGTATATACGCCAACGACTACATATTCATAGGGTTCGATTCTTGATAAGGGTAGAAGGTGTGAACACGCAACACAGGTATGGATGCAAAGTCTGGTGAAAGTTAGTCCGCGAGTTTAGCAACATTAACGCCATTAAAAATAAGTGTACGGATAGACACGGATCTCCTGATGGTAAGAGAAAAACTTGGCCTATAGACACCATAGATGTTCTAAGGCCAGGATGTAAGTCCAATTGTGCAATTCCACCGGCTGCCCTTACCTCCAGGCCGGAGCATGACGGCTTCATTATGGTATGAATTGGCAGTAGGAATGGCAGGAGTAGGTAAGGCAGTGGATCCCTACTCAGACAAGGTGCTACACAGCAATCTTCCACCAGTAATTATGTCGGTAATAACTTACATAGCAGATTGGTGTATTCTACTAAACGGATTCGGACACTCGGGGTATATTATTACATAATATGATTGTTCCATTTATTTTCGTATTATGTCGAGTTCCGGTCCGGAGGCTAGGGAAGCCGGTAGACTTGCACAATAGGCCTAGTAGCCTGGTCACAGGACAGCAATGCACCTATAACATCGATGGTGTCTATAGGCTATGGCTGTCTCTTGCCATCAGGAGACCCATGTACTTGTTCGCTTTCTTTCTTAGCACATACTTGCTTAATACTTATCTCTACATACGAATATTATACACATGCAGAATACCTATTAAACGCTTTTTACATTTGTATAAAAAATTAAGTACCATCGCAAGGCTGACTTCCGCTTACCGTTAGGCTCGTGTTGGGATGTTTTTTACAACAAACGAAACATGGAGAAAAAGTTTGCTACCAGCCGCAGGAACAAGTGCGGGAACTAAACAGCTTTTCTTGTATTTCAGACATAGACTAAATAATCCGCGGATATTATAGATATGTACATACCTACGTGTTATTATAATGTATTTTAACTGTTGACGTATTTCAAGTGTAACGAATGTACCTACGAAATAAAGACATTGAATTGAATTGAATTGAATTGTATAATTGCCAGTCAGGTTAATTCTATAATCATTGTCTATCAATTTATATAATTAGTTTTTATATAACTTAGATCAATATTTTTTTGTCTTTATCAAAGTAATTTTTATCCGACAGTAATACGGTGATGGTTACTTTTATTACACTGAATTTTGCTAAAAATCCCATTAACTAAAAGTAATATTCTGTTATTCTGCTTTATGATAACACATTAAAAAGTATGAAATAAACTAATTGCAGTTACGCTTTCACGCTAAGGTAGAAGTTCTCGCTAATATTACTGATATTAGCTAGAACTCTACAATAAAAAATTTAAACCTCTATCAACAAACAAGTTCTATATTTTATGTAGCTAGGAACCATCTCAATCACGTCAACTTTAAAAAACCATGGCCCATTCCTTAAAAAGTCTACAAAAATACAAAAACTACTACTACAAAAAATATATAATATTGCCATTGTATTTAGTTTGATAGTTTTTTCATCTTCACATAGGAAGGATATGTAACTAAATTAACGAAACATAATACTTTTAGAGGCTGATCAAAAAAAATTACAAAACAAAATATAAACAAATGTTTGCCCAAACTTCATTTGTCATGCTAGGTACAGGTCAAATAAACAAAACCTTCACTCTTCGCCCTTGGTTTGATTTTCGGGTGCTTCATATGCAGGTAAACATACTCTAAAATCGTCTTCTTCTGCTCTTAGTCTCGATTAGGCATTAACGATATCAGTTGCACAACTAGACGTATCTGCAAGGTTTAAACAAGTTTTTGTCCGAACTCCCGTCATTCATTAGACGGGTCGTTCGTCTTCATTGCATGTGACGGAGAATAGATATAGTTTACTGCTTAAATTGATGTTTCCAACCAACTTTAAAAACGGGAGATTATTTATAGTATGTTATCGTGATTGATTTAATTTAGTCTGAAATATTACATAATTCTTTTTGGAACACACAGGCAGACGGATATTAATGTAGTAAGAAATAGCGTCGGAGGACATAGTGTTGGACAACCCCCACCCGGTGGATTGATGATCTGGGGGGTGATTATGTATCTCAGTTGCCAACTCAAACAGCAAAAGTGTACATCAAATGACGTCATTTGTGTTTGCTATCTCTACTGTATTTCTGTTGGACACTGGAGGTAGCAAATATAAAATTCGTCATTTGACAGCTATTTGATGTACATTTTTCCATTTTGAGTGGACAACTATATTACATAATCAGCCCCCAGGTCAAAGTCGCGGGGAGTCACTGGATATAAGCGGCTAGTTACCGTGACTTGTGACGCTCTTTGGGCGAGGTCCAGCAGTGGACGTTCTGATGATTATGATGAACAAATATAAGTCGGTTAAAAATACCAGTTCTAACGGTGCGTTGTTAACCTGATGCTTAGAAGTTCGTCATATACGCCGTTTTCGGATATTCTGCCCTCCTATTACCGCCACTGTTGTGAACACTGATATTACAACGAAAAGAATAGGTGAGCTAGTAGTAAGAAACTGGTTTTACGGTGAAAAAACAAACGAATTGATCTTTGCCTTTTGTGAGCTACTACGTAGGAAAGAATTTAGTCTATACCCGACAAAGAAGCCTGGCATGAATACAGGGAAAATTGCCAATATTTTAGCAACATGGTACGGCTAATAGATTACCTAATATTATGTTACAGCTAGATTTGTTTCTGTTTAACTTAGAGGAGGATTGTGTGCCTATGTTTGGGAATCAACATTTGCTTAGCTCTTAGGGAAATGTTTCTTTATTTATTGTTTAATTAGATAAGTCGCTACTCAATGTTACCATATACATTTCTAATTGTAACAGGATTTTTCATGTTCCAAAGATTAAGATATCTCTTGTACAGAGGTCAAACAGATTAGTAGGTACAATTGTAAATACGCAAATCTCTCCCGAGCCGTCGGTCTATTATGTAGAATACTCAATCTGAATCCTCTTAAGAAATCCTCTTAAGAAGCAAGCAAAGATTAAATGTGTCGTTACAAGAGTGCAGGTCTGCCACCATCGTGTTCTGGTACACAGAATAGCTGGTAGAAATATAGATGAATAGAATAGAATATATAATAAATAAATAAATATCCCTGGTCAACTTCCACAAAATGAATCTAACCCCAAAGTAAACGAATTATATGCTTGTGTTATGGGTGTTAGTTAACGACAATTACAAATAGAAATACTTAAATAGATACCAGAATAAATTTAATAAACATCCAGACCCGGAAAAGTTGACATCTAGGTGAATGTTTGTATTGTTATTTTTTTTTTGTATTCCTAGTCCTATGTTTTTTATGATATTGGAAACCTCAAACAAAAGTAAGTTTACCGGCTACATTACCCTCCCAACCGGAACCCATCAATGGCAAGCACTGCAGTTACGGCATGGTTATGCAGTTATTTAATTTTCGGAGAATATTTACCCAAATTTGTTCTGAAATTTTACACTTAGTATGAGCCGCTAATAACGAGGGTACATGGAGATGACGTACGAGATTTACATGAATGACATTTATTTGCTGCGTGTCTTTTTTTTGCCAAAATCTGTGTCAGTAAAAAAAAATAATTAAGAATTTTTAGCATTGGTTATTTATAAGACAAAACGACAATGATTTATGTGAGAAGATACCGAAAAGGCACACGGTTCCCAATGTTGAGATATAGGTGCACCGCTGTCCTATTACCGAAGCATTATGCTTTATTTCTATCCTGTCATTATTCAAGTTTCAAGTTATTTGGTCACTTTGTATTAAATGTTCTTATGTCTGTCGTTTCTTAAATACAAACATTTTTCTGATTTAAAAAAATACTGGACAATCTATAAAGCACATGCTATAAAATAAGAAAAAAACAAAAAGAATAAAATCGGACAATGAGTTTATTCTTGAAAGCCAAATTCAAATTCAAACTTTTGCCTCTTTTCTTTTTCTTTTACTTTAGTGAGCGTATAAAACATCCCTATAACCCTCCTCGAAACATAAATTTCAGTAAATTTAGATTGAATTTTAATTAATATGAAAGGCAGACTGACAGACAATTGCAAAAATGTGTTCTGCTGCTCCTTAAAGTCACATGCAATTTTTTTTCTAATTACCTTAAATGTACAGAGTTCACTCCTCTAAAGTTATATTGTATAGATTCTCTGCTCGTATATATAAATAACATAATGTAATTCATTACATTTTTATATAAACAAACTAAAACTATTTCTATTTTACTCTTTTATGTAATATCTATTTCTCATAAATTTTAAAAAAGACAAAATTTCGCCCCAGACTGGATTTGAACCTATAACCTTTCGTCTAAGGCTGACTAATTCTCTAACCATTTGAGCTACTGAAAATTCAAGTCCCGTGGCGAAATTTTTAATTCCTTTCTTACCCGGGTCGCGGGTCCTATGTCCTATAGATACACAGTTTCGAGTACCCACTAAATGAATTCATCATTACAGATAAAATTAACATTTATAATGGCCATAACTTTCGTTTCTCGCAACATATTTTAATCATAGCACGTGACCTGTGCTTTGGTTAAGTTTTCTATAAAATTTAGAGGAAGATAAAAAAGAAATAAAAGAAAGAAAATTATTACCCAATCAGTAAAATTAGCGCAAACAATCCAACAAAGAACACTTTTTATCGCAGCCATCTGCAACCGGACACCAAGATAAGACCACAATGACCTGAACATAAATCTGTTTCCAGAGAATTTACAATTATTTTAAGTTTTATTATAAATATAGGTTTTCTACTCGAATAAACATCATAATGTAATTCATTACATTTTTAGATAAATAATAAAAATAAATGAAATTTTTTTCTATTTTACTCTTTTGCGTAATATCTATTTCTCAATCAGTAAAACAATCACGACTCAAACAACAAAATTAGCGCAAACAATCCAACAAAGAACACTTTTTATCGCAGCCATCTGCAACCGGACACCAAGATAAGACCACAATGACCTGAACATAAATCTGTTTCCAGAGAATTTACAATTATTTTAAAAATACACTTTTTATCCCCGATTATTGATCATCCACCCTCACATCACGAGACCATTGTGTCAGATAAAGTGAATTTTTTCTGGTCATTTCGAGGGCTATTGTTAAAAAGATGTCCAAAACGGGGGACATTTTTACTTAATAGCGTACAGCTGAAGCGATTTTTTTTGTGAAAGTTAAGAACGTGGTGTGGATGACAAAGTAATGGGCCATTTAACCTTTTTACGGTCTGACGTGAAGAGGTTGAATGTAAGGAAGTATCAATCATTCAATTACATCCCATAGTTTTCACTTTAAGCCGAATCATTAAAGCAGCTTTGGACTGCACTAAAACTTGATAATCCTCATCCAACTATTATGTCCATTTAAGAAAAGCGTCTCCAAGTCCGTATTCCAGAAGTTGGCAGAGGTACCATCACACAAACAACTAGCCGAAGATACTAAATCCCACAATGTGATAGGTGACAAGTCTATCGGCACCCAGGCACATAGACAATCCTGAGCAGGTTGTTTTTACTAGGACTGTTTTTACTATTGAAAACTTACCGTGTTGGGGATCGAACCTGAGACCTCATGAAGTCAAGTCCAACACCGGACCGCTAGATCAAAGTAGCGAGGAGATGTCAATTTGTGATTAACGCATCACTAATGGTGGCACGGACTTTTAATATATCCACCACAAAAACCACAAAGTCAGTGCTACCCATTGCATGTGTTTGGTGCTTTTATGATATTTGAAGGCAAACAAGCAGACGGATTTCCTGATGGTAAAAAATTCACGCCGCCTGGAGACACCAAAGATGGAAATGGTGCGTTGCCAACCTAAGGCCGGGATTTTAGGTCTCGAGCATATATGTATAAGTTTACCAGCTACCTTACCCTCCAAACCTGAATACGTCAAGCGTTGACATTATGGCGGCAGGAATAGGTAAGGCGGTGATACCAATCCAGGCGAGTCGCTGCAAGACTCTACCACCTCATCAAATGTCACGGTACTAGTGACAACTTTGCTCGATATTCACGAACTGCCTGGGAAAGGAAGGCAGATAGTCTATTCTGTAAAGGAGCCCGGACCAAAACGGAGGAAAATTTTTGGCCATATACAACTGATGTTTTTTAACACTTTGCATCTTGTGTTTCTTGTGGGAAGATGCTTAAAATTGGCTTTGCACTAATGCCGTATTTGATGTTTATAGCCGAGCGACGTACACATTTGCTTGTTTTCCTACATAAAAATTAAAGGGCAATAAATGTCAAGCAACGATCACATGTATTCAAACGTTTTAACGTTACAAGATAGCTAAAACCAAACCCCTCCTATTGCCGTCCGTGTAAGGTTCGACTGAGGCAAATTTAAAAATTTCCCAATATATTTTTATAAGAAATTCTGGTTCGATTCCTGAAAAAATACGTTTTCAGGAATCGAACCAGGGACCTACCTGTAGTTAACGCCAACTTGGCTTGTGTTTAACTTATTCGTAGTGGGTTTTTTTCTAACTAGTGGTCGCCCGTTGGTCGAAATTCGACTATAATTAATTTTAATATCTTGTTGATAAGAACGCCATCTTCATTTCTCAAGACCAACTACTTTGTTTCCAAACTGTATGGTGCGTTATATGTGATCTTTTATCGTTATCATCAATATATTTGTTTGTGTGTGTCAAATGCTTGGTAGTGTGGGTAATGTTTTATTTATTAATTTTATGTACTTTGTTAACAGCATTATTGAAAAATATTAGCGTTCTGCACTTCTCCTACACATAAACTATAAGTGTGCCAAATTTTATATTCCTGCATCCGCGCAATTTTCGTGAAAAGGGGTCCAAAGTTTTGGCATCACGTATATAAGACATCTACGTCACGTACATAGATAAAAAATTACCCACTCCATTAAAGATTCGACATCATACAAGAAGGCTTTAATATTTGATCACTCGATTGACATTTGCTTCTCGTATTAATAACATATCTTATCTGTGGTTTACAAAATAAAGGGAGCATACCAAAAAATAAAGCAGGTGTTAAATAATCCTAAATTCAACGCTTCACAGTTTACCAAACCGAAGATAGACAGATAAGATTGGCAACACCGTACTGGGTTTAAAATCTTATTTAGTAGTTTTTTGTTGGTTGAGATTAGAATCCATAAAAGAATGTGATTTACCATTAAAAAGCAGTTTCGTTCAAGAAGTTTCACGCATTCCAACTAGTGAGGTTTTTGATTTTTGGCAAAATCGTTAGGATCTGCCATTAGGCAAGTTTGTATCAAAGTATGACCCAGTTTCGTAAAATCGGATTTAAAGCATTGAAATGAGTCATCCTCAGTCATAAGTTATTCTGTAATTTTTGGACTGACTCCATAAAAGGAGAAGATTCTCAATGCGACTGTTTTTTTGATTTATACATTACTCATTACTCGGCCTACGGATTTTGATGCTTCTTTTTTTAAAAACGTCATGATTTTGAGTTGGCCCCATATTCATTTTGCTCGGACTCTTATCCGTATTTATAATTACGAAATACAAAATAAAAATAAAATTAGAAAACAAAAAAAATATATTATTATTATAAAATGTATTCAAAACATACATATGCACAAAGCAAAATTTTCATATGTATATAAGCATAACTCAAAAACTACTTAGTAGGAAGATATTCTATATTTTCCGTCGTCGGCGCTTTGTAAAACTTCCAAATATTTATATTTCTAAATGAAGAAACACTGGTACTGCTTTACGTATCACTTATACATACTTTATTATTTTATAAATAGCCTTTTTATAATTTATGCCCTGATGATGCTGTCATAAACGAAGGTAGGCTATTTATAAAATAATGAAGTACCTATAAGAGATACGAAAAACAGTACAAGTGTTTGTATCAAAAAGGAATTACCTATCCATTCGCGACATGATACCTAATGTAATCTATATAAACTAAAACCTGATAATTACTTGTTTAAATTTCCAACAAACAAAAATAACCTGTTAAAAGAAGACTTACGGGTGGTCGATCTTAAACTCAGTGTTCAAACATTATTCTTACAGTGGCAAGATTTAGAGCGATAAGAACACTTTGCCACCTTTCGGCCTCGCAAATTATGGGTGCTTTGACAGGACCACCTTTTATTGACCACTTAATTCTGAAAGGTGTTTTAATGAACCATTGTTTGACATTGTTTAAAGTTAACCTAGAATAAAAAATAGCCGAAATAATTCTTAAGTCGATTTTGGATCATTTTAGTTCTTTTCATGTATTGGAGGGATTTGTACTCAAACGGATTTTGATATTTAATGGTACTACCTACTATTTAAATTATGCGCTTCAGCTTTACACGTTTTACACTTTATTCTTTTATTTTTAAATAGACTGACCTAATCTAAATTTAAGCGAAATGATTAATTATTATATAATAACAACTCTATATATAGATATCTTTACAATACATTCGGATTTAAGGAGCCTGACGAATATAGCCGAAGCGGATAATTTAAATAGTACTACACATTTTACATGCCCTAAAACTGGAACAAGAAGATGACGAGCATTGACTGAGATATAAGGGCTATCCTTGTTTGGAACTGAACCCAGGCCTCATTGTCGTTCAATGGCGTATGATTACGCTAAGCCTTCGGCCAACATAGTGGTCAATAAAAATAGTAACTCTATACTTTAATACAAAATGGCTTCAATGCGGGTACAAATTTAATTTAATTATCCTCGTACATTGATTAATGATAGAAGATCGCGATAAGATGGACAAATCATTGGGGAGATTAGTTTGGATGTAGTTGTATGAATTATCTAACAATTACAAACGAGTAACGTCTGCTAGTAAATATTTTGTAACTAGTGGTTACGCACAATCATATTGTTATGAATAAGTTGCCATTGTTACACACACATACAAATATATATGCACACACATACATAGTACATACGTACATTCATACATTTTTTTTAGATATTGGAAGGCAAACAAGCAGACGGATTTCCTGACGGTAAGAAATTCCCGCCGCCTAGTAACAACAAAGGTGGTAATCGTGCGTTGCTAACCTGAGGCCGGGATGTTATGCCTCGAGCAAAAGAAAGTTTACCGGTTACCTTACCCTCCGAACTGGAACACGTCATGCCGTTATGGCGGTGGCACCAATCCGGGTGAGTCGCTGCGAAACTGATACATACATGTATGTAAATCTTCATACATACATACATATATGTAAATCTTCATGTCTGATCTCCGTGTTGGTCCAGTAGAATAGTCCATATCCTATGAGTAGAAATTAAAATAGACCATCTATCTGCCTCTCAGAAATGTCTATGAAATGGGTCGTCACTAACTAGACCACTGATGGTAGGGTACTATTTTGCAACCTACCCGGGTTAGGGATCAACCATCGTACCTATTCCTGTCGCCTTAACGACACTATCATGTCCCAGTCCGGAGAGCAGGGTAGCCGGTAGACATAGAAGAGCAACTCACCTATGTCATATATGGTGAATGTAGACCTTGGTTATCTTTGACCACCAGGAGAGCCATATTGTGCTCGTTCGCTGTCGCAAGATTTAAAAACTCCCCTGTAAATTAAGCTGAGAATATCGAATGTAAAGTGTCACGATTCCGCCCATCCCATCCTTAGGAGAGTAACGCACCTATAAGATGTATGGTGTCTATTGGCCAAGGTTGTCTCTTACCACCAGAGCCGTGCGGTTCTTCGCTAGCCTCTAAAATGAAAAAAAAACAATAAAAAGTATAATCCGTTCAGCGGGACAGTTGCTCTATCCAAAGAACTTAAAGCTTTCGTTCTCTTAAGCTGTCTAACTCTCCTTAAAAGGTGCTATATTTGCTTTTGTTGGCTTATATACCAAACGAAATAAACTAACTACAGCTATTTTATTATTAATTTAATATATGTTTGAACAAAATTAGATTTTTTTATGATCACCGTCAAGTTGGCGAATATTTTAACAACTAACACTAATAACATAGGCAATCCATAAAACGCGCTTTACTTTCAAAAAACAAAACTAACTGGCCTATATTTTTTTTAATGTAAAGAAGCAATGTCATTCATTCTGAACACTTAGGTATTATGTTCTGTAACCACACGTCAAAAGTGGCTTTCGAGTATTCCAAAATCGTTCTGAAAATAAAAAAAAGTAAAAGATTGTAGGCTACAGAAAAAAATATTTTGCAGCGTATTTTTATGTCACATACCTACCTAAAAACAAAGATCAAATATCTTCTATAAGACTTGATCTCAATTCCCGCCAAACATTTTATTTGGTTTGAAAAAAGAACTTATGTTTTTTTAATAACCATATGTCACATTATATGCCAGGTCTGGGCGTAATGCGTTCGAAATTTAAACGGCAGCTGAACAGACGCAGGAATAAATAAGGAGCCACGACACGCGCCGCGCCTCCCCTTTTATAATTATTTCATTTTATTTTTAAATTGTTTTTTCTGCTCCACAAGGAACCCCTCTTTATGTTCTCTATTTCAAAATAATGTATTCCCCTAAAAGCGCATGGCTGCGTTCGGGACGTTGTTTTAAATTGGATACGGGTGAATAATAATAAATTGCCGGTTTTAACCGGGCTTAGAACAGCGTGAGTAATTGTAATTAAATTGATCTTTTGTCTTGTAACTACAGACTGCAAGCTTTATGAGGTACTGCTACATCTAGATCTAGTCGATAATTTACTATTTAGTTCGCATTACTTCTTTTTCTTTCTTTAAGTTTTGGCCTTCACGTTAGTATTTTGCCATTCGTTAAGTAGAAATTTTCATCAAATTTTATATCAATTTTGATAATTAGTCATCAGTCATAAGTCGTCAGTAAGTCATGTCAGGCTCTTGGGTAAAGCGGTGGCCTCATTACACAAGCTCAGGTAAGGAGATTCGGCGGCAACGAGGAAATACGTCATGATACGCTAATTTCTTCATGATTATTTCATTTGTGCACTTTCACTGAACAAAATTGTACAAAATGCCACCAAAATTGACTAATTTTACTCAATATCAACACGAAATTTAATAATTATGACAAAACTTCGACCATCTTTTCGCTCGATGGCGCCAAAACCTTCGTATTACTTATACTTAATAATTACTTTTTTAATCCATGTATACCTAATATAAAAAAAGTTTTTGTCAGCAATCCGTCAAAAAGTCACGATTTCTATACACACTTTCATTTAAAAAAAAAAACTCATCGATTTGGGGATATATTACTAGCGGCCAGTCCTGGTTTCGCTCGTATATAAAATATACATATAAACCTTCCTCTTCAATCACGTTATCTATTTAAAAAAATCGCATCAAAATCCGTTGCATAGTTTTAAAGATTTAAGCATACAAAGAGGCATAGGGACAGATGAAACGGCTTTGTTTTATACTATGTAGTCATGATATACATCAAGTTCTATTACTTAGTATAGGCTCTATAGTCTAGCAGTCCGGTGTTGGACGAGACTTCACGAGGTCCCGGGTTCGACTCCTGATTGAGCAACAATTAAATAATTTGTTTTTTAATTTTTTTAATAAAAACAATGTTGATCGTGATTGGGCATATGCCCGTTCAGCTATAGGTTTGCCACCTATCACATTGTGTTTTAGTGTCTTCAGCTTCGCCTAATCGTTGGATAACGTGGTTGTACCTCTGCCTAACAGTACCAGTATTTTAGCATATTATCTACTCGTAATTTCATTGACAATTACACCGAACCGATAATGGTGAAAACTGGAGTGATAATCTTTTGATTGAATCAGCCGTTACTTTTGCGAAAATCCGTTGTAACAAATTACGTTAACATATTAAATCCTTTATTACGCTCAGGAGTTAGCAAAATAAAGGCTCATTCTACATCTGGCGTGATAATAGTATAATACAGAGCTTGTAAATTTCCTCAATATTAATATAAATATATTTACTTAAATGCTTCTAAACAGATCGTTATAAATAAGCAAATGCCCTTGCTCTAAATAAATAAACATAGCTGGACAATTTGCACAAACTTACTCCAAAGTAAGCAAATCATGCTTGTGTTATGGGTGTTAGTCGACGGTACTAATACACGGAAATAAATAAATAGATAGCATAACAAATATCTAGACTCTGTAATTCAGATATCGAAGTTCATCCCACATGCATGTATTTTTAAATATAATTCTACAGCTACTTATTTGTTTTATTTACTGTCAGTGGAGCTCAAGTTTAACATATTTAACATGAATTAACAAAGAAGCATACCTAACTCGAATTTCCAACATTGGTGGAAAAAGCAAGATGGTGGAAAAAATAATCTGAGTTTGAACATCTTATTAAATAGAAAATAATTGATGGTTAATTTTTTCGTACATGATATCAAGGATTGAAGATTATTAAGAAATTAATTCATAATAAAAATGTACTAATGAAATAAGCTAAGACCCATAGCCATACTGCCTTTTATGTCGTTTGTTTTCCTAAACAAAATTAATCTAGTTTAAAAGTTTTATTTCATGAAAGTGTATCTCAAAGTCTTATTAGTAGTAAACTTTGAAACACACAGACAAAAGAATTCTCTTTATGCTTTTCTTAAACCACATGAAACTCGTAAAGATTAAATAAACAATACCGAAGTAATCTGATATAACGGCACGCGACTTCCAAAATAGCTACCACATTGACAAATCTTACAGCCTCAGTGAACCAACACAGTGTGTATTATGAAAATCCGAAGTAACACCGTCAATATATCAAGCAAGTCCCCTATAAGAAGGGGAGACATTCTATTTTTGAAATACTTCCCTATTCGGTTCATTTTATATTTTTTCTTGGCAGTGTATTTTAAAACGCGACCAATTTGAAAGAACCGCGGTCTTCGATGCTACACCGTGTTTAAATGTGATAAGAGACGAAGGGGAGTTCATTTTTAATGGTTGCTTTAATAATAACTGACATGTAATAAACACACGCGTTCCTTATTTGAATTTAAATGGTTGATCGTGTGCTGGCAGCACGAGTCTTTATGTTTTTTATTGGGGGACTCAGCCAATGAGATTCGGTTTATTTCTGTCGTGTTAGCGCCAAAAAAATGGCTGTTTTTGATTGGATTTTTACGCGTGTTTCGTGAAGGGTTTGACGGAAAAAACAACGAGTTTTTTTAATGTGTTTGAATTTAGACTATCGTAATCTTTTATACTGTAGAACGACAGCCAATGGGGGTTACTTTATTTTTATTTACAAATCGTAGGGGAGTTTTTTAACAAATCAAATGTTGTATTTAGAATAGATATGTATTTATTTGGTTATACAGTTTTATTTTTATATACACTGTAATACCTAAATTTAACATAAAATATGCCATAAATTTTAAACATTTGTGTAATTATGTGTTCGAATGTATTTTAACTTTTGACGTATTTTAAAAACATACTATTATTTTTTACGAGAAAATGCATTTCTATCGGTGTTCTCAAGATAAAATAAGATATAATAGGACAAAACATAACAGAAGTTTTAAAAAGAAATTACTTCAAATTTTATTTAATTTTATAAATAGATTTAATAGATGTTTTTCTTTAAAATATTTCAAGATATCTATTTATTTTTTTATGTGAGACGCAAACGGCTCTCCTGGTAGTAAGAGACAATAGTGGCCTACAGACACTATAAAAGTTACAGATGCGTAGCTGTCCCAAGGCCGGGATGGAAGGCCTATTGTGCAAATCTACTGGCTACCCTTCACTACTACTACAGACTACAGACTAGTATTATTACATTGTCATTACGGCGTCATTACGAATATAGGTAAGTCGTTGGATTCTTACCTAGGTAAGTGGCTGCACGGCACTGGACTACCGGTGGTCTTGTTTTTAATGATATCCTGCTCAAGCCTCTTACAAGCTGCCTGCCAGAGTTGCAGATGATCTGTTCAAGTCACCGAATTGGGACCGAAACGGTGAAAATACTACAAGTTTAACAGCATTTATTTTAATCTTACGGCATAATTTTCAGTTAATACGTTACGTTACATTACGTTATGGACGTTAAGCGTCAATAAAATGCTTATAAATAAAACCTAAAAATTTTCTTTACTTAAAAAAACTGCCTACGCCGTTGGTCCACGTGTTGGTCTGGGCTCCTTTGCAGATTAGACCATCTACCTTCCTGCCAGGCAGCTCTTAAAAGGCGAGCATAGGCTTACCGTCACTAACACCGTGACATCTGACCAGGTGGTAGAGTATCCCAGCGACTCACCCGGATTGGTACTACTATCCGTCCGTCCTGACGTGTTCCGGTTTGGAGGGTAAGGTAGCCGGTGAACTTACTTTGAAATGATTTGATGAATGAATGATTATTTTCAACCTAAAATGGAAGTTATGTTTTTTAATTTAAACTTATCGGGTTTACTTTAAGGTTTTATCAATAAGTGTAATTTGTTTAGAAAATGTTTACTTTGATACATGAAAAATCATGCAACAATTGGAAATGTATCTGGCAACACTAACTGGCAACGTACACTAAACTAAATAAACTAAACTAAATAAAGAAACATTTTCCTAAGAGCTAAGCAAATGTTGATTCCTAAACATAGGCACACAATCCTCCTCTAAGTATAACAGAAACAAATCTAGCTGTAACATAATATTGGGAAATCTATTAGCCATACCATGTTTGCTAAAGCTACTGGCAATTTTCCGCGTGTTTGACGGAAATGGGCCAACTGCCTTCTTATCAAACATCTTATAAAAGACAATTATCGATCTTCCTACCTCTTCGGGGTTATGGGCGTGAAGAAGAAGGCAGATGGTCTATTCTACAAAGGGACCAACACAGGGAAAAGTTCCTGCCACTTCCATGATTCGGTATGGAAAGCTTATAATTAGGAAATCTGAAATAGTAATTAATAATAATAATTATAATGCATTTTTATTGCAGGCAAAAATACCCATAAATCAAATAAATATTTCTCACAAATAAAGTAAAATGGTAAAAATATACAGATTAAATTAAAATAATGGTAAAGATCTGCATTTACATCTAGATCTAGAAATTTAGATCTAATTATGTTCAGAATCAGAATTTCAGAATCAGATTGACTTTATGATGCTTTGAGTTGGAAATCATTTTGTGAGGACCCGGATTCGATTCCCGGTCTGGCACCTCAATAAGAGTGGTTTTTCCATTTTGTAATAAAATCAACATAGTATGAAATAAGACTAGTGCCCAGTTGGCTATAAGCTATCACATTAAGGATCTTAGTATCTATAGCAATTCGCGGGTGTCCTGATTGTAGCTCTGACTACCACCGCCGGGACTTGGCGCACAAAGATACTTTTAATTATACCAATTTTTTGTATCGCAAAGCAAGAGAAAAATACTGAATAAACTTTCCTCAACATTGCGTCGGTTTCAAACAAAATTGCTAAATGTCGAACATTTTATCACAACTTCCGATATAAAATCTTATAAGAGAAAGAACGCTTTCATTGGCCATAAAAATATAGTAAGCTTTTAGTCGGCGGGCGGGGGCGGGTTCGTTGCCAGGCAACGGGCAACCCTAGGAGGGGAAAAAACGGGTAAAAATTCCGGGAGCCAATGGACGGTGATTTTTTATGGCATCGTACATTTTTTCCTCAGCGCCGCGACGCTGAACGCCAGGGGTGTGCGCTTGTGTGGGTGGACTGGAAATACAGGGTGATTGTATACGCTGAGTTTCAAAAAGGTGTATTTGTTTTTACTTATTAAAAACCATATAGTTTCTTATGCTTTTTCATTATCATACTAGCAGCCCAGTGAATTCGTATTAACAGCTAACACACACACACACACACTAACACACACACACACACACACACACGCGCGCGCGCGCAATTATTTTAACATTAACAGCTAACAGTTTGTACAGAATAAATACCTAGGGTATATTTTTCCCCATTTTCTATGCAAGTTTTCCAATTTTTCTTCTCACAACAACCTTCTCCTGACAAAATCTAACACAATGAAAATCGAATTTGCAATTTTTTTTCCATCCGTTAAGGCGTGATGCAAAAACAACGCTAAATGGGGATTCATTCTTTTAGATATAGATAGACTAACTAAAATCTCTTGTGTGTTCTAGCGATCCGATGTTAGACCTTCCAGGGACCCGGGTTCGATCCCCGGGTCAGACAACTTAAAAAATGTATTTTTGTCAATTTTCTACTGAAAACAACGTCGTCCGGGATTGGATATGTGCCCGATATACTGAAGGTTTGCCATCTATCATCACACTTCGGGACTTAGTGTTTTCAGCTAGTCATGGGCGTCGTGGTTTTACCTCCGCTTAACTTATCGGGGATATGGGCGTGAAGATACTTTTTTCACTAGCTGAACTACTCAATATAAAATAAAATCAATCTTAAATTATAAATAGTAAAGGTATAATAATTGAAAGTCGGTTCTGAGGAGCGACCACAAACACTAGAACAACCTCCGTTTTGTGATTTTTTTATCACACTTTTAAACAAATATAATTCTTTAGGATAAATAATATACTTTTTGCAACCATTTCCGTCACAACACCTTTTCCTTTTGAAAATAGTCGCGAATGTTATATTCCGGTAAAGAAGATTAGGGTATCTATTAAATATAATTTCACAAGAGGTTTTCTGATGAACGGCAACGAATATTAACATCTTAACTTTTGAATTTCTATCAAAAGGTATCAGTCAACTGATTTTGTTTGTTTCTTTATTTAATAATAAAAACGGATATTTTTGTATTACTTCTTTTTGTAATTACGTAAAAATAAGTTAAGAACGTATTTTTTGGAAGGCCTGGTACACTTATTTTTAACTGATTCCAAAAAATATGTTATCAGTTCGTCTATATGTTTTTGTTTCTTTTTTGTAAGTTTGTTACGTGATTACTCTGCTAATGCTAACTAATAAGGAACGTTTTTATTAGCTATTTTTTCTTAAGGTTCTTTTGATATGATTCAGAAGTGGTCAATTTAATCAAAATTGGACAAGTGGTTTTAGAATTACATTTAATAATGCATATTTTTATGTACCTAGATGGTAAAATTGCAGCTTTTATAACGTAAAGCAAAGACTAAATGTATGAAAACAAAAAAGAACATTTTTAATCAACCTGTATACTGTCCGAAAGTCTCAAAAGAGAGCTAAATCGCGCATTAGATGTGTGTGTAAAGCGTAGAGCCTGCAAATATTATAAGTATGGATTTTATTGGCATCTCCCTCTAGCTTCATCGGCCATCGCTTTTCCCATTTCACGCGAGAAAAAATATTCACCATGAAAGTCTAAAATTATGAAAGAGGGTTTTCTTGTAAATTTCCAGACTCCATGTTTTCTTCATATTTAATAAGATTAAAATTAATTATCATGGTTGTCATAGATGTCCTATTTTTTACAGCAAGTAGTAGAAATAGTATGGGGTTCGATTACCGACTTCCATAAACTTAAGCGATTATTATATTTTTTAATTCTTTTTTTAATTCTCATACTTTTAAAGGGACTTTTACTCATTTGGACTTTACTTCATGAGTTCCCGGGTGTTAGGGTCGGGCAACAAAAGAATTGTAATTTTTCCAATTTACTAATTTAAAAAAAGTTGCCCGGGTGTTGCCAACCTGAGGCCAGGATGATATGCCTCGATCAAAATTAAGTTTACCTTATGCTACAATCCGGAACACGTCAACGGCAAGCACTAACGTTATGGCAGCAGGAATAGGTATGGCGGTGGTACCAATCCGGGCGAGTTGCTGCAAAATTCTACCACCTAGTCAGATTTCACAGTGTTAGTGACGGTAAGTCTATGCTCGCTTTTTACGAGCTGCCAGGCAGGAAGGCCGATAGTCTATTCTGCCAAGAAGCCCGGACCAATAGGGGGAAAATAGATTGTCTGACCATTCAAGATGAAAACTCGTGATAATATCTTTAAAGAAAATATTTCTTACATAGCAATCACTTCATTCCAAACTACTTTCGAAGCTCTGGTTTTATCAATTTTTTTTATGTTATAGGAAGGCAAACAAGCAAACGGATTTCCTGGTGGTAAGAAATTCACGCCGCCTAGAGACACCAAAGATGGTAATGTTGCGTTAAAAGTAGGTTTACCGGCTACCTTACCCTCCGAACGAATAGCGAATAGCCTTGAACACCTAGTTAACAAACAGTATTTTTTTATAAGACAAGGTAGTGAACAAGTACACAGCTCTCCTGGTGGGAATAGATAACTGTGGCATGACACCATGAATGTTGCAGGTGCGTCGCTGCCCCGCGGCTTGTATATCAGGCCAACTGTGCAAGTCTACCGGTTACCCTACCTTCCGGACCGGAATATGACACTATCATTATCTCGCACGCAAATTACTGTACAGCACTCTACCACCAGTCTTATTTATGATGGCCCAATTAAAGAGATGCCTGGCAGGCAGATGATCTATTCGATACAGTAGACCCAGACCAACACAGGGAACACTGTAATGCATTTTAATAAATAGTAATTGTTTTATTTCATTATTGATGAACACTAGATGTTATCCCCGGCTACGCCGGCATGTTGTTATATTCATTTAAGTCTTCCTGAACCTGTGGAGTTACGCTTTAATCTCGATATCATGTGAATCCCCGTGTCGGACTCCTTTGCAGAATAGACCATCTGCCTTCCTGTGCAGGCAGCTCGTAAAAGGCGAGCATAAGATTACCGTCACTAGCACCGTGACATCTGACTAGGTGGTAGAGTTTCGCAGCGACTGACCCCGATTGGTACCACCGCCTTACCTATTCCTGCCGCCATAACGTCATGACATGTTCCGGTTCGGAGGGTGAGGTAGCCGGTAAACTAACTTTTGCTCGAGGCTTAACATCCCGGCCTCAGGTTGGCAACGCACCATTAACATTGTAGGTGTCTCTAGGCGGCGGGAATTTATTATTTTTTGAATTACCATCAGGAAATCCGCCTGCTTGTTTGCATTCCAATATTATAAAAAAATGGAAATTGGATTGAAATTTTAGGTTCTTTTGAACACAGTTGTATTGGATTATTAATAATCAGGTACAAACAAATTCAAAGAATCCGATAAAGCAATTCACTGTTTACGAGTACTATTAACTAAATGTTAATAATTCGCCAATATTCAAGAGTAAGTACCTAAAATGACAAAAACATTGAGTTCAAATGTAGGACCTAAAATGACAAAATGACCAATTTCTAATTCGCATGACATGGAGATTCAAGAAAAACCCTGTTTCGATATTGGAATTAAAACTAGCTTATATTATTGTTCAGACTTTTGACAATTTCCCATAACCTCTCTCCACATACAAAAAATATCGCTTAACAGACAAAAAAAATTCTGTGGATATTTGCAGAGTGTGCTAATTCGTCCTTAGTCATTTACGATCTTACAATCTTACGGTATCTTTAAAGTAGTAGGTACCTAATTAAGCGCAGTGAAAAGACAAATACCTCCTCCAACTATGTCACGATTTGTAGGGTTACTCTTGATGCTCGATTCATGCAATATTAGAAATTGGAATCGTCACTTTAGGTACATTTAATTAATAGTAAGTAATACATTATTTTACCGGATTGGTTGAATTTATTTGGAACTAAATGTTAATAATCCGCTAGTACTGTGTTCAAGAGTACCTAAAATGACATAGACGATCCTAATTTCCAATTCGCATGACATGGAGATTCAAAAGGAAGCATACTGATCGTTCTTTTTTCGAAAAATAATATATATATTATAATACTAGCCGACTCAGCAAACTTCATATCGCTTGACATTAGCAGCTACAATATAATATGCTCTGATAGTAGCGCAGTCTGTCGGATCCAATGTGAAACATTAAAAGTCAACAACTACTTATTATTAAAAAATAATTAAAAAAACATTTTCCAGGAGACCAAATTATGAATCTAAAAGGAGTAGGTATGGGAACGAACATTGTGAAACGAGAATTTTATATATAAACTAGCTGGTACCCGCGGCTTCGCCCGCGTAGTCTACTAATTTGATATTCAGCTCTCCAACACTGCTCGTTAAAATTTTAAGATAAAACGTAGCCTATATCGCTATCCAAAGTTTCATCTATTTTTTTGTTAATATTAAAATTAACTCAGCAATTTTGTCGTCAAAACTGAACATACACTTTCTCTTTTATAATTTCACCTCAGATAAATAGTAGGAATATGTTATTGTGTTTACAGTTTAATCTGCACTTCGGCAAATCTTGTTAAATTAAATTGTAAGCTAAGTTATGAAAACCTCTAACAATTTTTTTTGTTTGAAATTTTAGAAATATACGTATCGTCTCTGAGGTCAATGTCCGTCTTCGGAATTACTTCTTGAGATCTTGGGTTCTATTTCCGGTCCGGGCAACAAAAAAAAAACAAATAAAAGTTTACTGTTTACTTTTAAAGGTTTTTTTTTTACTTTACGCAAAGAGGTTTACTGATTTAAGCGTAAAAGCGTAACAGACAGACCGAGTTACTTTCGCATTTATGTTATTAGTAGGGCAGTGGGGATTTTTAACCAATTTTGTTATTATGTACCTATATCATAATTTCTTTCAGAGCATTATTTCAGTTTCACGCAAAATATTTCAATAGAATTAAATTTCCCATACAAACTTATATACCCCCTATAACCCCATAACCAATGGGGGTGAATTTCGAAAAATCCTGAAATACGTGTTACATCATTTGTACTAAAAAGCATTAATTCAAAGTTTCATGCAAAAATGTGCAATAAAAATATTTTTCTCATACATACGTTGCCACCCCTTTTAACCCATTTAGGGGTTGAACTTCCAAAAAATAATATGCCTATGTCCTTCTCATGAATGCTAACTATCTACATACCAAATTTTAGCAAAATCGGTTGGGTGGTTTAGGCGTGAAAAGGTAACAGACAGACAGACAGAGCTACTTTCGCATACAAACTTTATAATATTAGTGTGGATTATTAAATTACGAACGTAAATACAATTTAGATAAAAAGCGCGTTTTTATTAAGATTGTTATTTTCCTAGCTAGGGAGCTCCGATAAATGCGTGCGATCGCTGTAAATTACAGTCCTATGAAAAAGACGCGTGCTTCGTCGCGCACGCACCGCGGCCAGGCGGTACCGACGCAACCGCGATGTCCCTATATTTTAAACCTGTAATATCTCCGAAACTATTCGTTTAATTTACATACTGTACAGGGCTATATTGTTCTATATTAAATGTGAAACTTATTTAAGATACTTCATTAGATAAGGATTATAGTTGTATTGCTTTAAATTGCTTCGTAAATGAGCCATTATTTTTCGTAAAAAGTAAAGGATAAAAATTGGTTATTGTAAGTTATCCCTAAGAGATAAACATATACCATTGCGAACTTTTTTGTAGACCTTTTTAGGGTAAACAATACTTAGTACATTATCTTGATCTATCTCGTAGAGTTAAGCCAGCGTTTGCAATGCAAGTGCAAAAAAATATGTTTATTTACGACTTCGCATTAGAAATCTTGAAATTATCAGTGGTTCTCTAATATATGAAGCATGTTATTATACATATAAACCTTCCTCTTGAATCACTCTACCTATTGAAAAAAACCGCATCAAAATCCGTTGCGTAGTTTTAAAGATACAAATAAGCATACATACATGCATGACAGGAAAAGAATCATGTAAAGAGAAGTCTCAGGAATATTGCACAGAAAGTAGGAAAAAATACATTTTAATTTAGTCAATATAATTTTTCCTATAATAGGAGTATTATGAAGCCCTTGTGTATCCAATACCATAAAATGTTATCTTTCATAAAATAAAGAAAAAACTTTACAAAATAAACATGTCAAGTGTCTCTATCACCTCCTCGTAAAAGTATAAGAATGCCGGCGCACGCGCATCTAACATGGCTACCGATGTGACACATGTGGAATGGCAGCTGTTTGAACCATGATATAGATTTCGGTTTTCATACAAGTTTTTAGCAAATAAGCTGACGTATACTATGTCTTATATACAAAGTATTTATATGTATACAGGGTTACATATAAAAGACCAGCCAAACTTAGAAAGAGGTTCGGGAATCCGATTTTTGAAGTAATTAAGAAATCCTTTCCCCCCTTTCCTTCCCTTTCCCCCTTGTTGGTCCGAGCTCCTTTGCAGAATAGACCATCTGCCTTCCTGAGCCAGGCAGCTCGTAAAAGGAGAGCAAAGGCTTACCGTCACTAACACCGTGACATCTGACCGGGTGGTAGAGTTTCGCAGCGACTCACCCGGATTGGTACCACCACCTTACCTATTCCTGCCGCCATAACGTCATGACATGTTCCGGTTCGGAGGATAAGGTAGCAGGTAAACTTACTTTTGCTCAAGGCCTAACATCCCAGCCTCAGGTTGGCAACGCACCATTACCACCTTTCTTTTTCTTACCATCAGGAAATCCATCTGCTTCTTTGCCTTCCAATATCATAAAAAAATATTAAAAAAATATAAATTTAGTTTAGGTATAACGTTAACAAAGAATTGAATTGGTTCCCGCCAACAATACAAATATTATATGATCGCGGTCAGGCGTCGGACTTGAAAGAAAGAAAGAAATTTGCGGAATACGTGTGTTTAAAAGTTGTTACAGAATACTTATTCGTACAAACATATTCTACCACATTGTGGTGTGCAAATATCTAACAAAATTAAATATATTGAAGTTTTTAATTTCGTTATTTATGTATTTTTGCACATAAATTTGTTAAAATATATTTACTACTAGGCTAGCACTTATTAATTTAAGAAAAATTCTTCTTCTTGAGTTGTATTTGTGAAAATATGTATTTTCAATTTTTCGTATAAAACTAACATTTCTCATTTGCTCATATTTTTTGTCGGACCTTGCACCTAATACGGGGTATTATATTAACCCTTAGAGGAAAAAGGCTACCTTTTGTCCAATATCACGTCAAATTTTCGCTAAATAGCTTAGTAACTTTATGGAAAAACTTATCTGAACTGCTAGAACTTTATAAAACCCTTTTTATATACGTAAGTATATATCAGATACACATATTTTATCGAGGGGTGATTCTTTTGTTCGACACCCCTTTCGCTTTCACACATCAACTGTTAATATTTTATTACTACGATTATTGATTTTAAATCAGAATATCTCCATACAACCCAATAAAACTCATCCATACTTTCATACTTCGTATTATAAATACTTAAGGCTGTCTCTATCTGTTTTTCTTTTACGAATTAATTGTTAAACCGATTTTGTTATAATTTGACCTGCGTATAGCTAAAGATCCAAGTTCAAAAAATCGATTTCCCAAGAATTATAAAAAGGGGGAATTTTGTTATGAAAATTGTAACGATTTCATGCTGACGAAGTCGCAAGCAAAGATCTATTTATAAATAAGTGAAAAGTTTCATTAAAAATCACTGGTCCACTGTTACTATAATTTTATTTTCTCTACTAAAATACTCAGAAATTAATAAACGGACATACAGATTTAATTTCAGTTTATCATAAAATTACTAAACTTAATAATGTAATTAAGCGCAATAAAACTGCAAAAACCGAATTTAACTACTTTATTAGGTACCACGTCGCGATTTAATTATTCTTTTTTCGTCCCATATAAATTCTTTCAACATTCTACTAGTAGTTTTTGAAAAACACTTAATAATGGATACATCTTTTACTTATTTTGACGACCAATCTTTTTAAAAAAGAACCATCCAAATTGGTAAGCTATTGGCCGAGTAATTACGTAGCAAACACACAAAAAACATAGTCGAAATCAGAACCTCCTTCTATCGAGTTGGTTAAAATTACGAAAGCGTGTAAGTATATTTCATTTTGATTGATCACAGCTAATTCGATTATAATAAATATTAGAATAAAACTAGAATCTGCTTTGGAACAGGACTTGTCCTAATTTTTAACTGAGTTGGACTTGACTGCATTTGGATTTTCCAATTTTCTAATTGAAAAAAAAATGTTGCTCGGAATCGGATATGTGTCCGGTTGGCGATAGGCTTGCCACCTATTACATTGTGGCACTTAGTAACTTCGGCTAGTGGTGGGTACCCTGGTTGTGCTTCTGCCTACCTCTTTGGGGATATAGGCGTAAAAATATTCTTTTTTAACTGAGATCAAATTTTATGATTCCTAAATATCTTAACGCATTAACGAGCTCTATCGCTCGATAACGCAAAACACAGACAAAGCCGCGTGCTACAACTCATACCAAATAAACACTCAATCGTGCAAAGTAAATAAAAAATCCCCAATCTCGTCAATCAATACCTACCCCTATATACCCAACCCTATCACGACTGTCACAAAAAAGTGTGGGAGTGCGTTTATTAAATTGGGAAGAGAAAGAGTTGGGGTGCTCTCCCTCGCGATGTTTTATTCATAGTACGTTGGATATCGGGGATATCGCGGATTCGCAATCTTCTTTAACTGATTGTTTCCAGTTCTATCAGTCTACCAGTTATCGTCGTTCCAACGATGCTGAAATAAACGTGGTTGTAGCATTATCTGGAGATTATTTTAAGTAAAAACTTCTTTAGCGGCGTTACGCACTTTTTTTGGAACGGGTAAAAACTTCTAAACTCGCGTCAGATCGCCACATCGAAAATTCGTAAGACGGCGCAGGGTGCTTGCACGAATGTTCTTGTTGTCATGTTCGTGTACGATAGCGCAATAAATGTATATATATTCTACCATATAAAGATAGTACTTTCATACTGATAATTAAAGCAATTCGTGCTAAATTATTCCCTAACCATTGCAAAATATCAAAAATGCACAACGTTAATATTTAAGTTTTCACTTGTGCCGCCACTCCCGGAGTACAACCCGTCTGTTTTTCGTATTATTTGGACAGGCTTGTATACTATGGATACAATGATACTGCGTACTTGTATATATACTTGTATATATATACCTACGTACATCGTTATTTTTTGTATACAGTGCAACCAGTCGTTTTTTAACAGTTTGACATTACTTGCACATAACAATATGTATTTTGAAAATTTCTTCATCAATATTGCAGCAGAAACTTCCAGAGTTAACCCATCAACCAAGCACTGCAGAATCATTTCACTGGCCTACACTCATGTTAGTGCCTAAGATTCTATACATTATTTTGGGTATATTTTTTGAGATTATACGAGAAATCTAGTCACTTTTTTCATATCAGGTCTTGTTCATAAAATCGAAAAGAAGTACATATTTTAGTGAAAGTATTAATTTATTTGGAAATAATACATTAAGAAACTTTTTTTGGGTGTTTTTCTTGAGTGGTATTTTCCTGTATAATTTATACAATTAATGTTATAAAAGTAATTGTATTACGGACTTATTTCAAATAAAACCAGGAAAAAAAATGAGAATTGTATGTAAACTAGAGCTGTCAGTCGACATCTAGTAGCAACTATGTAATTCATACTACCTACTTTACCGACTATAGATAGATGCGAACAGAGCTGCACCAAACCAAAAATTGGTTTCTGTAGGCCAGTATAATCAATATGGCGAGCACTAACATTATGGCGATCAGAAAAAAGCAGTGTAAGTAATCCAAGTGAGTTATGGCAAGTCTCTGACACCTGGTCAACAATTCGACAATATTTCTGCTCCAAGTTAAATAGCCGATTTAAAAAAATTTTGACGCTGATTCTTAAAAATACATAAACGGACGGAAACTTCGAAGTTTTTGTTACGATATTGGAAGGCAAACAAGCAGACAAATTTCCTGATGTTAAGAAATTCACGCCGCCTAAAGACACCAAAGGTGGCAATGGTGCATTCCCAACCTGAGGCCGGGATGTTAGGCCTAGAACAAAAAGTAAGTCGAACCGGAACACGTCAACGGCTATCGCTGACGTTATGTAGGCCGGAATAGGAAAGGTGGTGGTGCCAATCCGGGCGAGTCGCTAAGACATTCTACCACCTAGTCAGATGTCACGGTGTTAGTGACGGTAAGCCAGCGCTCGCCTTTTACAAGCTGCCTGGCATAGGAAGGCAGATGATCTATTCTGCAAAGGAGCCTAGACCATCACGGGGAAACTAGTAATGTTTTATTTAATAAAATTAAGAAATCTAACATTCGCAACAGGAATACAATAACGGCGTGCATTGATGTAATTACATTGAAATACCTGCCTGTTAAATAAGTTAAGACCTAAAAAGGAAAAATAATAATAAAAAAACTTTTAAAAAAGGAATTTTTAATTGATCCAGTTGTATTTCGAAACAGGTAAAAAATAATATTCCCCGATTACGTGGTATTGAGAATATTACCTATTCATGCCGAATCATGAAATGATTCTAATGTTGCCAGTTGCTATTTTTTAATACCCATAAAACACTTCTAAGAACGGACTTAGCAAAGAAACTTGCAAAGCATGGCACGTAATCGATCACTACTTGTATTGTACCTGGTACTGCACAATGCAGGTGGGTACCATCCATCAAGTGTGGCATTTATTACACGATAAAACGCGGCAAATGGACATTCCAAATCTTGCACCTAAAAAACTTACAAAAAAATTGCATGTGTTAACGTCCAAAAAAGAAATGTCACGGCTTTTCGAATAAAGTTTCGTTTGCTGCTAAAATGGGTCACTTACGCACATTCCCGGGTTAAATTTAATATTGAATTAAACTGTCAAATTTAAGGTAATTTAACACTAGTTAGACGCTAACTCAGTGTTAAATACTTAACTCAGGAACTGGGCTTTAATGTATTAAAAACTATAGTTTTTTTCTACACTATAAAGGTTTGCGCTGTAGATTTAAAAGTTTTATTAAATTAAAATTAAAACAATTAATTCGTTTAATGATTATTCTGTATTTTGTACGGCAGTATTATATTATACCATACTGTGATAGGCAAATATCTATTCACAAATTCAATATCAGTGGCACAACCAGGGCACCTACGACTAGCCGAACCCACTGTCCCACAATGTGATAGGAAGTAAGCCTATCTTTAACCAGGCACATATCCAATCCAGGCGAACGTTATCTTTATTAGAAAATTAAAAATACACATATTCTAGTTTTTTAGTTGTCCGACTTGGGGATCGAACCCGAGAGCTCTAGAAGTCAAGTCCGACACGGACTGCTATACATTCTTTTGGGCGCATCAATCATCTCCTGGACGAGTGGAACAGTTTCGGTCATACTTTCTTAGACGATTTACTAAAATTTTCATATGAAAAAAGTATTCAAAATTAGGACAGGACCAAATCTGTCTGATAGTAAGTCTTACATACATAAATGAATCTCTATGTCTTCTAATCCATCCAGCGTGAACAGAGAGACCAATTTTACTAAATCTTTTTTGGTAGTCTTGGTTTTTGCCGGGAGGTTCATATGAAAAATCAATATCAATTCAAAAATCAAAAATCATATTTAAGACAAGACAACGTATGATAGTTTTTTTTAGCTCTCAGTTAGTTTAATATAAAAAAAAATTGTGTGTGTACTAATGTACACGCGTTAGAAGTTATACTTCTTCGGCGTAATAAGATAAAAATCTTTTTAAAAATTTTATCTTTTGCCTTATTTTACATTTGTAGACAAAATGACACTAACCATAGAAAAAAAGTATTTAATACATTAAAAGTTTTATTATAATGCATTATTTAGTGAAATAAAGTTTATTTAATATTTAATAAAAACTAAAATGTTATCTATAGCTAACTTCATCATGTCGGTTTTTCGTGACGGTGTGCGCGCGCATCGTAAAAATTTACTATCATAATTTTTTCCTAACGCGCCAAAAGAAGTATAACTTCAAAAAGTTCTAACCTTTTCTATACTAGCTTCCATAGTCATACTAGCCATTATAGGCTCCCTTCAAACTTCCACTTCATCCAACTATCCTACTAATATTATAAATGCAAAAGTTTGTTTGTTACTCCTTCACGCTAAAACTACACAGCCGATTTGCATGAAATTTGACACACAGATAGAGGGTAACTTTGAGTAACACATAGGATAATTTTTATCCAAAAAATGTTTCTGTGGGACCATTAACCACGTGGGCAACGCCGAAAACAAAAGCTACTACATGTTATGATAAAAAGTAAAACTTTGCAAAAGATCATACGAGTAAAGCAATAGGCAATTACTAATGTTTTCAAATAATTCACAGACAATTTTTCCAGTAATTTAGCTTTTTGAAATCACCCCGCCTCTAAACTACAAACGACAATAAATTTCAAGGACTGTCACTGACGTCAAGGGGTATTTTTGAGCCATTTTTAATTTATCTGCCCCTAGCCATTATTTTTACCGAGGGGTCAACCTTTCATTGTATTGGCCAGTTTAATGGCTATTCACTGAGTGCGTTTTATAGATGATCTAAATTTTGAAACGGTACTATTATTTCCAGTAAATATACTTTATGTGCGCTAGGGAGATCTCATATAACATAAGAGCGAAGCAAAGTTACTGTAAGATATATACACGTATGATATCAAGAAAAACAAATGAATGTCTAATAAACTTTACAAATTAATCAAACCGACAAGTAACCAAATTAAAATAAAAAAAGTATCTTTACGCCCATATCCCCGAAGAGGAAGGCAGAGATACAACCAGGGCACCGACTACTACGACAAAGACAATGTGATAGGTGGCACATAACCAATTCCAAGCAACATTTTATTTATAAGAAAATATTAATCAATGTTACTACGAATCATACATAAAAATACCATGTAGTATAAATTACTGTACTTACACCTCTGACAAAAATCAGAGCCTTTGTCTATCCTTTTGTTTCTTTATCCTACACACTTATCTATATATGTATACTTTAACTGTTTTGTTTGTTTGTTTGTGTGAAAACCGAAACTGATTGGCTAACGTATAACATTAAGCATTAAATAAAGTGTATTGTGGAAAAGTACAAGGGTTTATTTTAAAATAGTGTGTATGCAACGGAATCCCAACAAGTGCAAACGATGAAAAGTACAGATTCTACATTTTTCTTTAATTTGTGCTATTCGATTTTTCCGTCATTTCTAAACTAAAAAATATTTTTATTCATACTAATCTCATTGCTACCATGTCTGGCAAAATACCCAGTAATTGTGTTCCTAGATGACTAGAGTGCTTATTGAATTTTAGATTTTATTTTCAGTTTTAATGCGATTAAGTAAAAAGCTTTTAAGTAAAAAAGTACTTAATCGCAATGAAGAAAAGAACTATCAAATCTCGACGTACCTAATAAAGTAATTGAGAGTCGGTTTTAATAGTTTCACTGCGCTTAATTACTTTGACTAGTGGAAAGAAAGAAAGAAAGAAAGAAAACATATTTATTTGCGGAATATGCGTGTTGAAGTTGTTACAAAATTATTTAAGCTTTTCAACATATTCTACCACATTGTGGTGTGCAAATAATTTAATATTTTTACAAGTGATTATTTAATTATATACATATTATCTATACATACATTTAAGTACAGTTAAGTTTTGGCATCACGTATTAATATATAGATAAATGTTTTTGTGCTTTGCTTACTATATAGGCTGTACTGTTATATATATTTCGCTATATATAAAAATTAAACAATTTAAATCTGTGCTCTGGGCAGATTGTCACGGTTCTGAATGGAAACGATCACAAATTGCCACTAAGCCCTGGGGTCAAACACAAAGCAACGGTCACACATATTGACACCCCAACAATAGCTGGGGTCACTTTTATTTGTTGCTAAAACTTAATTTATAATCTTTCACAAGCGCCATTAAGAAGATTACTAAAATCTACCCTTTTTTCTTCGATAACAATTGTACATTGTTACATTTTTGGTGTAAAATGAAATAAATGTAACTGTATATCCTTTTGTCTGATGTCGGTTGGTTTCAATTTTGACACATTTCCGATATAGTGTTTTGTAGTCGATGGCTGATTTATGGAAGCTGATGATGGGAAGATGTTTAGCTTTCGGGTCAATAGGTTCGATTGTGTTCGGATTTAAATTGCCTAACGGTCAATTCGCACACGTCTTAGGGCAGAAAGGTTAACGGTCACCGAGATTACATTTGAGAGATGAGAGAGAGAATGAGCCCATCACCTGCTACTAGAATATCTAATACTTGGTTAGTTTACTGATAAAGATTAGTTAAATTAAGGTTAGCTCCCGCATAAGTTTACTTATAAATATAGCTCACAGGGAGAAACAGCAGGCGCAGGCATATTATTTCAACGCACCATAGAAAGAGAGGCAGATACCTCCTCTCCTATGCCACGCCGGCTGTTTACTCGCCATCCGTCTTACGAATTTTCGATCAGGTTACGTGTCCTGACGCGAGTTTAGAAGTTTTTGCCCATTCCAAAAAAAGTGCGAAAGCCGCTAAAGAAGTTTTTTTATAAAAAAAAGTATCTTCAAGCCCATATCCCCGAAGAGGTAGGCAGAGGCACAACTAGGGCACCCGCAACTAGCCGAAGACACCAAGTTCCACAATGCGATAAGCGGCAAATCTATCGCCACCCGGGCACATATGCGATTCCTGGGTAGCGTTAATTTTTATTAGAAAATTCTGAATACACATTATTTCTATATTTTTTTGTTGCCCGACCCGGGACAATATGTTACACGGTTTAAATGTCAGATACCTACAAGTTATTTTGGTACTAGGTTTTAGGTAAGTTTTTGTGATTAGGTAGATTTGTGTCCGCAGAGTAGAACAGACCATCTGTCTCCATGCCAGGCAGTTTGTAAGAGGCGAGCATAGATAAAATTGCTAATCACCAAAAAAACCTTCCGATTCCGATCTGGAGGGTAGGGTAGCCAATATACTTGCACATTTAGCCTAAAATCCCGGCCACAGGGTAGCAGTGCACCTGTAACATCTATGGTGTCTATACCAGTTGCTTCATCCCTTTTCAGCGTAATCACAATGTGGTGAAAAAAACCCTCATTTTCAATTTTCGAATATACACGTGTTGCATTATAATAGATTTATTGAACATCATAATCAAATATCAAAAGAACATAAAAAACATCGACAAAAACACCCCTAAAGATTAACACGTGTAAACATCCTTAATAAAACAGGATAAAAGTGATACAAATTAAAAACGTTTCAAAAAAACGTGAGATAGATCGCTATCTTATAAAAAGCACCCCAAAACAACATAAAAAGACCCCACCTCGGGGATGATGGAGCTAATCGCTGACATCGCAACCTGAGACAAGAACTTTTTTACTAACCTGCACCTAAAAAGCTCCCTTTTTAAACGTTTTTTGACAAAAAAGACACGACTACAATGTACAACGATTTTTGTAATCATTCATAGTTGCACGTTCCCCTTATTCTATAAAAAGTATATTATGAGTAATACAATGTGTATTTTGCTTACCGACCTATGTTTAAATTTTGAACCGACTTCGCAAAGGGAGAAGGTTTCTTAATTCGACCGGATGTTTTTATTAGTTTTATCTGTTGGTAAGGAAGAGACCTCTTTTTATCTGTTGATAAGACATTGAACACACTGCTCTCCTGGTTGTAAGGGATAACCGTGGCCTATAGACACCATAGATGTTGTAGGTGCGTTGCTGTCTTTTGGCCGAGGTGTTAGGCCAATTATTATGCAATTTTACTGGCTACCCTACCCTCTGGAGTCTAAATCATTAAATGACACTGCCATTATGGCGACAGGAACAGGTAATGGATCTTTACCCGGCCGAGTTCCAGAACGGGACGATATCACCCGTGGGTATGTTGGTAAAGACCTATTATTCCTTTGCTTGCCTTTTACAAGCTGCCTGGCAAGAAGGCAGATGTCTATTCTGCAAAGAAGAACTGGACCAAAACGGGGAAGACAAGACAAATATAAGAACTAAATTTGCAACTTGTAATCTCAACTGATTGAGCAAAAATTTATTTTAAGTTTTAATTTAAAATTAAGTTATTTAATTTAAGAGTTAGCATTGCGTTTTCATGGAAACCTTTAGTCTAAATGACATTGCAATACTTCTTCTTTCTTCTTTCTTTAGGTTTTGGCCTTCACGTTAGTATTTAGCCATTAGTCAAGTAGAAATTTGCATCGAATTTTATATCAATTTCAATTAATTATAATTAGTCATCAATCATAAGTCGTCAGGAAGTCATGTCAGGCTCTTGGGTAAAGCGGTGGCTCATTACACAAGCTCTGTAATGAGATTTGGCGGCAACGAGGAAATACACGATACGCTAATTTCTTAATGATTATTTCATTTGTGCTCTTTCACTGAACAAAATTGTACAAAATGCCACCAAAATTTACTAATTTCACTCAATATTAATACGAAATTCAATAATTATAAAAAAACGTCGACCATCTTTTCTCTCGATGGCGCCAAAACTCAAAGCAATACATACTTATTTATCAGTATTGTTGTTAATTCCAAAATGGCGGCCGAAATGAATTACCTTTTTGTAAAACTTACCAAATATGGTTACCAAAGAAAAGGATTTTACTTCTAAGTTCTAAAATAAAAATGGCGACTGTCACAAAATGGCGGATTACATAATTGTTTTTGTACGACCTACTCAATGTCAAATAAAGATTCCTACCTACCAGTTCGCAGTGACGCAAACGCGTTGTGACGGCAGACATAGGTAAGGCGATGATACCAATCCGTTTTAAATTTCAATCGTCACGGTGTTAGTGGCAATTAAACCCAAAGTATGCAATACTTCTTTAGACGCTTTTATTAGTTATCGTAAGCTTACTTTTTAAAGACATGCCTGAATTGCATCTATCTCAGGAACCTTAGATTAGATTATATTGCAACCTGAAGCAGGGAGTTATTAATCTTATAATTATTTTTAAAAGACCTATTATTATCTTTACATTTTTACATAAGTTTTCCGTTTTTTCACGTCAAACATATAACAGCCTTCTTTTTCTGTCGGCGCTTAAAAATCAAGTATTGTTTTTGTCGTATCACTATTTTTTTTAAATCGAACAGATGTTAACTGTCAACTTTTCCCCTTGTTGGTCCGGGCTCCTTTTGCAGAATAGACCATCTGCCTTCCTACCAGGCAGCTCGTAAAAGGCGAGCATAGGCTTATCGTCACTGTTAGTTAACACTGTGACATTTGACTAGATGGTAGAGTTTCGCAGCGATTACACCCAGATTGGTACCAACGCCTTACCTATACCTGCCGCCTTAACGTCATGACGTGTTCCGGTTCAGAGGCTAATGTAGCTGATAAACTTACTTTTGCAAGAGGCCTAACATCTGTGCCTCTGGTTGGTAACGCACCAATACCACCTGTGGTATCTCTGGGCGGCGTAAATTTCTTACCATCAGGAAATCCGTCTGCTTGATTATTTTCCAATATCATAAAAATAAAAAACTTATCCTCAAATTCAGTTCAGTCAAAAATATATTAATGCTTGAAACTGTCATATTTTGGCTTAGAAATCAAAGTAGACTGGTAACTTACCAATTTACATGTATTTCATCAGGAAATCCCTTAGTGTTATGAATAGCCTTTCTACATCCATTAAAAACCTATTCGTTACAGTTATTTCTGCGATCAGTACAATTATACAAAACATTTGTCTATAAAAACCAGGAGACAGTTTTATAACCTAAAAAGTTAAGCTTTCCCTTTTCACCAGTATTAGTAAAGATAAAATTGCAAAGAATTCACTTTCTGCGATATTTACGCAAAGACCTTCTCAGAATTTATATACGTTTTGAGACTACTGCTTGCAATGCTGTAACAAAAGACCGCCATAAATATGTCTTCATACTTCATACAAAAGAATGCACCGGAATCATTAATAGTCTATGTATTGGAACTAGGATGTAAAAAAACTATTAAAAATGTGTTAGAACTGTGTCTTTTGTTTAATTAAATGTTTTCTAAGAGTTAGGTATTAATTTATATTTTCATGACAACTCGTGGCATTCAGTTCTAACAATTAAAAAAAGTTATGTGATATCTAATAAAAATCACTGTTTACCCAAATAGAGATGTTACAAAAAAAAATGTTATCAAAAAACACAATTTTTAATTGAATTAAGTAAATTTTTAACCCCTGACGCAAAAAGAGGGGTGTTATAAGTTTGACGTGTCTGTTTGTCTGTGTGTCTGTCTGTCTATCTGTGGCATCATAACTCCTGAACGGATGCAGTGATTTCTATTTAGTTTATGTTGTATTAAAGGTAACTTATGTGCGAGAGTTCTTAGACATGTTTAATGAAAATCGGTTGAGCCGTTTAAAAGTTGTGGTGGGTAAAATTATAGAGATTAACCGATTTCTTACTTTTTAAAGGGAAATTAAGTTCTTGTGACGGGGGTTTTTTAAATTGTAAATTTAATTTTAAATTAAATTGACACAGCTTTTTAAATTATGGTTTATGAAGTATATTTATGCCTATATCTCCGAAGAGGTAGGGACAAGTAGGAGAGGTGGAACCGTGGGTGCAACTTGTCGAATACACTAACTCCCACAATGTGGTAGATTCCATACCTGTCGCCAACCAGGTACACATCCAATCCCGTGCAACAGTGTTTTATAGAAGAAACTTTGCTCGGAATTGCATGAAACACATTTTCTGTTTGTTGCCCGATGCGGGAATCGAACCCCGAAGATCATGATGTCAAGTCTAAAAGCGGACCAATAGACCAGTGGCGACTTATGGCATAAACATGTGTATAAATTGAATAAGTTTTATCTAATACCATAGACTACCACTATAATACGGTGTACATATGTCTAGTACCAAAGTAATAACGTGTGACAGAGTCGCTATATCCCAAATCCCAGCTCGTATATCGCCTCGTCGGTCGAGTGGCTAGCGTACACCCCTAACTACGCCGACCAATCGCGAGGCTCAGGTTCGATTCCCGACGGGGACAGGCCTTTGTGTGATGAACACTTAAATGTATGCATTTCCGGGTCTGGGTGCTTATTAAATTGTTTCAGGTATTTATTTAAGTATTTCTATGTATTAGTATCGTTGACTAACACCCATAACACAAGCACGTAATTTGCTTACTTTGGGGTTAGATTCAATTTGTGTAACTTGTCCAGAGATATTTATTTATTTTGTAAAAAGATATCGGTTATTTCACAGTAGGGTTGCAGTGAATTTCATTTGCGGCCTATTATTACTTCAAGCGCTTATAATTAAACAAAATTAAGCGTAGAAAAATATAAAAACTATAAACCAAAGCCATTCCAAGAACACATAAAAATATTCCTATCCAAATACGCATTTGGCTCTCAACTGCAAAATACACAAATTTCTTTGGTGACAGCTCCCGATATCCAATACTTTTGCTCGGTTTTTACTTTTTTTATTTTTTTTTTCTAGGAAGAGGAAGCAACAGCTGCGTCTCGTGCCGCCGCTTGTGCCCGCAACACTTTTTGCACGCTCAACTAGCAGCCATTTTTTTCTTTTCATACGCTACATTTTTTGAGTATCAACCGAAACCAGAAAGCTTCTTGATTTTTTTTGATCTGCATATGTATTATTAGCGATCTGCCCCTACTTCGTGTAGATACAAATTAAATTTAGAGTTTTCAATGGGTACCGTTTCTGCATTTTCCGATTTTACCTAAAAGTAATTTTACAGCAATTGATTTACTTATTGTTATTGATAACTAGTTGTTTTCCAGCGACTTCATCTGCGTGGAATGGATTTTCGCACAAACTTTCGTCCCATTTTAGACCTTTGGGGGTTTAAAAAAAATAGACTATGTTTGAACTCGGTTGTTAGGGTTAGCCGTTAAAATGTTTTTTCATTTATAATATTACTAGTGAGTTTTGGCACCATTGAGAGAAAAGATGGTCGAAGTTTTTTCATAATTATTGAATTTCGTGTTAATATTGAGTAAAATTAGTCAAATTTGGTGGCATTTTGTACAATTTTGTTTAGTGAAAGAGCACAAATGAAATAATTATTAAGAAATTGGCGTATCGTGTATTTCCTCGTTGCCGCCAAGTCTCATTACAGAGCTTGTGTAATGAGCCACCGCTTTACCCAAGAGCCTGACATGACTTCCTGACGACTTATGACTGACGACTAATTATAATTAATTGAAAATGATATAAAATTCGATGCAAATTTCTACTTGACTAATGGCTAAATACTAACGTGAAGGCCAAAACCTAAAGAAAGAAAGAATATTACTATCTGTTTGTCCGCGACTTCGTCAGCGTAAAAAGTTACGATTTTCATACAAACTTTTACCCCCAAATAAGGTTCTTTAGGGATTAATTTCTGGAATCAAACGTTCGCTGTTTGAACTCGGATTACGGACATACGAACGCTATACGAATATCAAATTTTATCCAAATCGGTTAAAGGGTTTAGAAGTGAAAGAGCAACAGACAGACAGACTTTCGCATTTATATTATCAAGTATGAATTAGTACAGTGTGTGTATATCCGACTACACAATACGCAAAGTCTGTAAAATCGAAGTAAGCTTTTACCAGTTTAAATTATTAAATTTTCTAAACGACCCTAATAAACGATAGGTTTTTCATATATCACATTGTGAATCTCTAAGAACCTTCGGTAAATCTTGATGTCCTAGTTAGGTACAGATCTACTACCCTTTTTGGGATACGGACGTAATAACACTTGACTAAATAATATTATAGTGTAGTAGTAGATGAGTAGCAAAAAGCAAAAAGAGCAAGTAAAATTTCCTGCTTTCTTATTATTATGCTTTATGCTTTTATTTTCTGCAAATAATATGAAAAAGTTGGCTTTATAATGCAATAAAAACAAGGGGTAACTCAGAAATATTTTTATAAACAGATATTTCTAGGAGAAATACCGTTAAAGCAAAATGTTAAACTAAAGCAGTCAATACCTGTAAATATCAACTGTTCCTCACGTTAAGAAGAAACTCGCTCATGCAAAACAGAAGTAATTGTAAATTCACAAAAATATACCTATACAAAAAATACAATTCAATATTACTTATTACTAATAACAGAATTACGTAGTTGAAAATAATATTTTTTTATTGAGTTATTTGTTACATTCGACAGTTTTTATTTTGATTTAATTTTATACAATTTTGATATGTACGTATTACAAGCATTTTTTTGCCTTCTACACTTCTTAAAATAAATTTTAATAATGTCAGGACAAATAAATATTCATTCCTCGCTAGGCACTGTGTATTAATATTAATTAGTAATCTCTGATGTTATATATTTAATTAAATAAAAATATGTAATTTTTTAAACAGATGGCCCAATTTTATGATTTGGTCATTTTTTATGCTTTTTAACTCTGTGCAGGTATCGCAATTTTAAATAAGGAATAACAACGTTAAAATTGTAAGCGTTCCAATTTTGGCTACTGAATGACCGAGCTTCTGATTTATGGCCGGCAGCTGAGTTTGGCAGACGACTTTGGTCAAAAAAATAAAACTTGCTTTCATAGGTCAGTTCAGAATCAGCTATTGCGTAATACGGGATGATTCAAAATTAGTAAGATATTGAACTGAATGCATTTAATTTTTTATGAGATTGTAAACTAATATTTCTTTAAAAATTACATTACTTAAATCTAAATAACTGTATTCACGTCCATATCTCCGAAGGGTTAGGCAGAGGCACAACCAGCACCCACGACTAGCCGAAGACACTAAGTCCCACAATGTGACAGGAGGCAAGCCTATCGCCAACCGGGCACATATCCAATCCCGGGCAACGATAATTTTATTAGAAAATTGAAATACATGTTTTCTAACTTGTTGCCCGACCCGGGTGCGAACCCGGGATCTTAGGAAGTCAAGTACGACGCCGGACCGCTAGACCACAGATGCGATTATTTTAATCTCATCCTAGAGTAAGCAAATTAAATGTTTGTGTTATGGATTATAGCCTAAGCCATTAATGCATAGAGACACTTAAATAGAAATTAAAACAAATTTAATTAACAAACCCAAACTCTTGACAATAATAACACAAAAGTCTGCCACCGTCCTGAATCGAATCCGAGTCTTACGGTCGCTGGCGTTTAAGACGTATACACTAATCTCTCGACCAACTAAGTACATATAAGGCAAACGGCATTATTTGCTGATGGTTATAGATACATGTAACCTAGATAGGTACAAAAGATGATATAGTCCCCCCCCGTGTTGGTCCGGGCTCCTCTGTAGAATAGACCATCTGCCTTCCTGTGCCAGGCAGCTCGTAAAAGGCGAGCATAGGCTTGCCGTCACTAACACCGTGACATCTGACTAGGTGGTAGAGTTTCGCAGCGACTCGCCCGGATTGGTACCATCGCCTTACCTATTCCTGCCGCCATAACATCATAACGTTTTCCGGTTCGGAGGATTAAGTAACCGATAAAATTACTTTTGCTCGAGATCTAACATCCCGGCCTCAGGTTGGCAGCGCACCATTACCACCTTTGGTGTCTCTAGGCGATGGGAATTTCTTACCATCAGGAAATCCATCTGCTTGTGCGTCCAATGTTATAAAAAAAACATCAACTTTAACAACCAAGCATCGACAGAAAGTTAACGGATTGTACATCACAATATCTAAAAGCAGTAAAACTGCAAAAGAAACCGACTCCAATTGTTTCATTACCACGATGCAATTTTTTTTTAAGATAACCAACAATTCCAAGACGGTTATATAAAGTGTATTAACATCCTACTTGTTCCTCCTTTGCAAAATAAACCTTTCTGTACCAGGCAGCTACTAAAGGCGAGCCTAGGCTTACCGCCTCTTACACCGTGACATTTGACAAGGTGGTAGAGTGCAGCGACTTGCGATTGTTCCGTTGCCTATTCCTGCCACCATAACGTCGGCGCTTGCTGTTGACGTGTTTCACGTCCTCATAATGTACATAAATGTTGTTTTAAAGCAAAAGTAACCAAGTTTCAATTTTTATTGCCTCTGTGGTCTAGCAGTCCGGCGTCGGACTTGTCTTCATGAGGTCCAGGGATCGATCCCCGGATCGGGCAACAAAAAAAATTGGAAAACAATAAATATTTTCAATTTTCTAACAAAAATATAGTTGCCCGGGATTGGATATGTGCCCGGTTGGCTATAAGCTTGCCACCTAATACATTATGGGACTTAGTATCTTCGGCTCGTCGTGGGTGCCCTGGTTGTGCCTCTGCCTGTCTCTTTGGGGATATGGGCGTGAAGATACTTTATCAAACTTAGAAACTTGCAGTTTACCTGCCATACAACATTTATAACATACTGTACTTGTGCTAAAATTTGCAAAATATTGTCTGACCACCAAAAAAATACCAATAGACAAAAGACTTTTGACGAAAACAAAACATTCGAATAAAAGATACAAAAAGTAAAAGTGTACAGAATGTCTATTGTTTCTGCATCTTTGTACACAGTGGCATCCTTCGGTTTGTCTATGGAATCAACCGTTAAATGTGCCAAAATGCTACCTGATGTTTTGTAGATGGTAGTATATCACAATATTTAGCAGTTATTTACAGCATCGATAAAAATACCACTTGTTTAAAAAGTATTAGAAGCTTTTAGTCAATAATAATAATCTATACCTATCTATGTAGATTTTTTACAACATATTCTATTATATCGCCTCTGTGGTCTAGCGGTCCGGGTGTTGGACTTGACTGCATGAGGTCCGGGGTTCGAATCCCGGTTCGGCCAACAAAAAGAAAATTGGATTTGTCCAATTTTCTAATAAAAAAAAATTTGGTCGGGATTGGAAATGTGCCCGGTTGGCGATAGGCTTACCACCTATCACATTGTGGGACTTAGTGTCTTCGGCTAGTCGTGGGTGCCCTGGTTGTGCCTCTGTCTACCTCTTCGGGGATATGGGCGTGAAGATACTTTTTATTCTATTATATCAATTTTAGTTACACTTAAAGAAGAAATATCTTGGTAAGGGATAAAAAAAGACGATAGGTCTCATAGTGATATCTATCTGAGTAACCCTATACTACACACTTTTATGTAGCAAACACTTGTACTTATCCACTATACACTTTATTTAACACTTTCCGTTACTCTTTAGCCAACCACTTTACTTTTTACAGCATTTGAATAGCAGCAGAATTTGAACTTTTTGAAATATAAATTGAATATAAAATTTGTAATAATAGAATACGAATAAATTTTAATTAAATAAGTAAATATTTTAAAGACAAAGCAAAAACTGTACTGTACCGAAAACATTTGCTCAGGTGTTTTTTATGGAAAATTTTTATATTTACCATTTTTTGCTCAAGCTACGCTACGTAATACTCAAATTGAGCATTTGTTTACACAACTGAAATAATATTTTGCCTTATTTGCACAAGGCAGGTTAAGTAAGGTGTCTAGTCCATTTTATGTTCAAGTCTTAGCAAAATGTTATGTTATATTTTTATATATTTTATTCTTCGTCCCACCCATTCAGTTTGTATGAAAAAAAATGTTTTACCTAGTTTCTTTTCAGTCAAATAGGATAAAAATAACCCTATGTCCTTCTCCCGGTTCTAAGTTACCTCCCCACAAATTCTCAGCCTAATCGGTTCAGTCGTTCTCGAGTTATTAGTAGTGAAACAAACACGACTTTCTTTTTTGTATATATTTTAAAAGGATTATAATTTATTAACTACACCAAGCTATACAAAAATATAGGAGGTTTACCTCAAAGAGCTAAAAACACTAATTACTCGAAATAACAACATAACATTTGAGAAGATAAGTATTTGTACAACGTGAAAAACTAAAAAGTTACAATAAATTTGTAATATTATATTGCATGTATATATTTTCATATAAATCGCCTTGTCGCTCTGTGGTCTAGTGGTCTAGTATCGGTCTTGGCTTCTTGAGATCCCGGGTTCGATCCCTTGGAAACAAAAAATATATTATTTTCAATTTTCTATTAAACATAATCTTGCCCGGGATTGGACAACCGGTTGGCGATAGGCTTGCCACCTCTCCGATTGTGCAACTTAGTATCTTCAGCTTGTCGTGGGTGCCCTGGTTGTGCTTTTGCCTACCTCTTCGGGGATATGCGCGTGAACATGCTTTACTTTCAGGTAAGAACTAAAAAAATCTGTCATTAACATTAACAAGAATTTGAGGAGATAGGTATTTGTACTACGTTAAAAACTGGTATAATATTGTATGTTTTAACATACAAATAATATAACATTATAGAAGTACCACAATCAGAAATAAATAAATAAATAATAATGTAGCAAAAATCGTTCAAGCAACAACCTCCCCTTGTTGGTGATAAGTTTGAAGAATTAATAAACATAACATTAAAAATATAATAACCCACGACAATACGTAACTTAGCTAAGAACCAATTGTTTGTTTAGGAGTTATAATGCCACAAACAGTTACGTCAAACTTGTCACTCCTATTTCCAGCTGGGTGTAAAAAAGGAAGCAACTATTTTCCTACCAAGTAGCCCAGGGTCAGTTTTTTAGTTAACGTTACTAACACCGTGTCCATTAGGTGGCAATATTACGACAACTCACCTTGCCCTTACTTGCTGTTAAAATAGTACCTAGTCAAGAATACTGTTTATAGTCTTACTTATTAACTAAATCAGCGGTCGGCAACCTGCGGCCCGCGAGCTACATGCGGCCCGCCGACGTCTTACTTGCGGTCCGTGAATGTCTTGAAAATGGGTTATAAATCTACGAGTACGAGTATCTTCACGCCCATATCCCCGAAGAGGTAGGCAGAGGCACAACTAGGGCACCCACGACTAGCCGAAGATACTAAGTCCCATAATGGGATAGGTGGCAAGCCTATCGCCAACCGGGCACGTTTCCAATCCCGACCAACATTTTTTTTTATTAGAAAATTGGAAAAATCCAATTTTCTTTTTGTTGGCCGACCCGGGATTCGAACCCGAGACCTCATGCAGTCAAGTCCACACCCGGACCGCTCGACCACAGAGGCGATTATAAATCTATATATATAAAAATCGATTGCTGTTCGTTAGTCTCGCTAAAACTTGAGAACGGCTGAACCGATTTTGCTGATTTTGGTTTTGAATTATTTGTAGAAGTCCAGGGAAGGTTTAAAAGGTAAGAAATAAGGATTTTTTTTTTTTTTTTTCGAAATGACTACTGTTGTGTACGTCTAAAGACTTTTACAACGTCACCGGGCTACGTGGCGAGCAGAGTGCTCAGCCAGAGATTGAAATTTGGGTGGGGCCTGTGACCCCCCTCCCTAAGGGTGCCTCCTGTGAGACCGTACCTCGGCTTAGGGCGGGATCTTGGAGAAATAAGGAAAAAAAGTGCGAGAAATTTAGGAAAACCAACATTTAAAATTTTTCCATACAAACGGAGCGGATGGAACGAAGTTCGCCGGGACAGCTAGTATCATAATAAATTCATGAACGTTCCGCACTTGACCGCATAATATACGGCGTATAGTGCACTCAGCCTTAAGAACACGCTTCTCTTCGCCCATTTTATTTTTTCTGTGGGACATGACCAATTAAACGTTATTTTTAATTATTTAATTTCTAGGGTAAATATTACAAGTGTGGCCCATCTTCAGCTTATTTTGCCGTCTTGTGGTCCTTGCCTGCCACAAGGTTACCAACCGCTGAACTAAATCCTAGCTTCTAATTGATATGCAAAATTTGACCATAAATGGGAACAATGCGCGTGTATGAACGGATTTGACCTTTTATTTTATACATGCTTTTTGCTGTCAGTCTACTACAGCGCTCTAGTAGCCGTTCACAAATTTCTTAAAACGTTTCCTAAATCTAATTTAGGCCCTTTTCCTAAAGCAAGATTTTGTAAGAATAGATCATTGGCCAATCATGGGTGCCCTGGTTATACGTCCCCATACCTTGTCCCTCCCAACATCAATTGCTAACGGCCCCATCTATCAACTCCAATTGAGAGAAAATTGTATTTGGCCAATGTGTAGGTAAATAACAATTACTTTCGAAAATAAATATTCGGGTTGAATATAAAAATATGGTAATTAATTAATTGAAAATTGATTAAAATACAATCACAGGACAAAGTGCAAACAATTAGAAACAAAAAAGGAATTAAAAATTTATTACAATTTTAACAAGCGTCAGTGTTTTGATTAACCCTAAACAAATTTAGGTCATTTGTAAAATCATTGTACAAATGAAATCTTTATAGGTTTGTTACAAGAATAGAATAAGTTGTAAAATAATAGCGATTCGACTTTAGTCTAATTCCCCCGTGTCGGTCCGGCTTCCTTTGCAGAATAGACCATCTGCCTTCCTACCAGGCAACTTGTTAAAAGTGGACATAGGCTTACCGTCACTAAAACCGTGACATCCTACTAAGTTTTAGAGTTTCGCAGCGATTCACCCGGATTGGTACCATCGCCTTACCTATTCCTACAGCCATAACGTCATGTCGTGTTCCGGTTCCGCTAAGGTAGCCGGTAAACTTACTTTTGCTCGAGGCCTAACATCCCGGCCTCAGGTTGGCAACGCACCATTACTACCTTTGGTGTCTGTAAGTGGTGTGACTTTCTCACTATCAGGAAATCCGCCTGCTTGTTTGCCTTCCAATATCATAAAAAAATTATTTACTATTTTCACCTGTTCCGGTTTGTCTCCCACTAATGATAGAGGACAATGACGAAAGAGTACAGGCAGAAATGCAGGCAAAAATCCAGTCTTAGATATAATGTTTTATTTCTTTTCCTTAAATATTTGCATATATTTATTCCAGGCACGGGAAAAGATGTGAAATTAGCACAACCAGGGTACGACACGATTTTTTTTTGCCCACCCCGTGGATCAAACCCGGGAGCGTAAGAAGTCAAGTCTGACGCCAGACCGCTACACAACACAGGCGAATTAAAATTACTGAATTTTGAAGCTGATATAAATAAAAATAATCGCTACATGTGTTACGTAGTAGGTACAAAATGAGAGAATAATTGGACAGATTCTTCTTTTTATTTATTTATATTCGATAAAGCCGTAGCCGAAGTAATGTAGAGAAAATGATGAAAAAATAGGAAAATAGCTTTCAGTTAGCTCTCCATGTCAAGTCATCAACGTAAATATTAAAAAAACTCGCTATAAATATATATATATGTACATAGTATGTTTTTTTTATAGGCGACGTAGATTTCTTACTATCATGAAATTCGTTTGCTTGTTTGCTATAATGTGATCAGGTAAGGTATACTTCTATACATAAAACAATCAACCAAATACATAAAAAGTATATAAAAATATATAAGAGAGGTGAAAACTATATCTTAAGAAACAAACAGCACTCTAAGTCATTTTATCCTCATATAAGATCAACTCATTCATATACGTGGGGGGTAACTTTTAGGGGGTAGTGGGAGGGGGAGCGAGGGAGCTGCCCTCGCTCGGGATAGATTTGAAGGTACAATCATTTTTTATGCGAGGGGAAATAAAGCCAGCCATTGTATGATACACTGAACTCTTGAAAATTTTCGCATTATTCGACCAACTTAGAGTCGTCTATTCGATGCGGATTTTTTATCTTAGAATCGATAATTATTATCGTCGGCACTTGGTGGAATTCCATTGCATACACATTTTTTTTTAGTAACCGCTTGCACTTTTCCACTATATACTTTATTTAACACTTTATGTTACGCTATAGAAAAGTGAAACCGTGGAAAAGTACAAGAGTTTATCTCAAAAAAGTATGTTTTATCTTATATTTTAAAAATTGTTATTTATATATTTTATGTTATACTGCTATTCGGGGCTAAGGCGAATCCAAAAAACGTATCTACAAAATCGATCCAGCACATTCCGAATTATTGATTTATACTTATAATAATCCCGACTTTGTTTCATTACAAGTGTATGTAAAATTGAATCATTGTTTCTCTTGAAATTCAAAATGTTACTTAAAAATACATAGAGCGAGTTGTACTTATGAGAAGTGGGATGCAGTTTTTGTGATACCTACTGAAAATTGAATCATTGTTTCTCTTGAAATTCAAAATGTTACTTAAAAATACATAGAGCGAGTTGTACTTATGAGAAATGGGATGCAGTTTTTGTAATACCTACTGCACATTTAAAAGCCGCTAACTATTTCATTTATACAAATGCAAAAATAATGAGTGAAAAAAGAAGTAGAGTACTACTCTTTAAATTATGCGCTTCGGCTTTACACTTTTTACTCTTCTTATACTTCATACTCATACTTTTATTATTAAATCTAAATTTAAACGAAATTTTTGTATGTGTAATATAACTCTATACCAGGGGTGGGTAAATTCTTTTGACCGCGGACCGGAAAGTTAAAAAAAATCGTTTTTTTTTTCAAATAGATAGAGTACTTCAAGTGAAAGGTTTACATGTATAATAAGCATAGATCGGAGTAGGTAGGTGTACTTGCCATATGTTAGAATTATATGGATATTCCCCGAATCCCTTTCTTTTGGATAGACAAATAATAAAAGCCTATTAACGCCATAGGTCATGATAGAATGCGCTTCTTCTCCGACGGATAAGTATAAGAAGGACGGCTTTACGGGTAGTACAAAATAAAAATAATAAATAAATAAAATAAGCTCGATTCGGATAATATGTAATTTTAGGTAGGTAATCGTGAATACAATACTAGCTAATTATGAACGTTTAGTTGACAATAAACAAAAACGCTGGAACGCTGGTTTATGAAAACTTTTGAAATACACCTTTCCTATTTGTTGCCAATCTGGGAATAAAACCCGGGACCTCATGAAGTAGTGTCCAACACTGAGCCTCTAGACCACAGAGGCAATAATTCTGTTATGTGTAATAACTTGCTGTTGCCTGGTTAATAGTCCCACAGGATCTTTTTTTCGGGATAAAAACTATCCTATGTGTCAACCGAAGTTACCCTTTATGTGTGTGCCAAATTTCATAAAAATCAGTTCAGCAGAGTCACAAACAAACACACACACTTTCGCATTTATAATATCAGTAGGATATTTCAATTAGCTTGTTATAGCAACATTTTAGCCATTTCAAAAAAAACGACGGGTTGCACTCCGGGAGTGCCGGCAGGAGTGAAAACTGAATTTTAACGTTGTACATTTTTGATATTTTGGAATGATTAAAGAATAATTTTGCACGAATTGCTTTAATTATCAGTATAAAAGTACTATCATTTATGTGGTAGAATACAATATTCATTTATTGCGCTATCGTACACAAACATGACAACACGAACATTCGCGGAAGCGCCCTGCTCCGTCTAAACGAAACAGCAGGCGCAGGCATACATTTTCGTCGCGCAGTAGAAAGAAAGGGGTATACTTCCTCGCCAACGCCGCGCTGGCTGTTTACTCCGTCTTACGAATTTTCAATCAGGTCACGTGTCCTGACGCGAGTTTAGAAGTTTTTACCCATCCCAAAACAAGTGCGCAACGCCGCTAAAGAAATTTTCACTTCAAAAATTAGCTTGTTTCTAAAACTCAGTGTATCACCATCCGAACTGCCGGCCCTCTGTAATAAAGAGCGTGTCCCGCAACTGCCATAAAGGCTGAACGCATTACTTTTTACTCGCTGCGATAAGGGTACTTTTCTATGGGGGCAACAGGGGCCTACGGAATATTCGTGGGCAGCAGTGCGCTGACCGGAAAATGGAAAATTTCGACTTACATCGATAGGGCTGGACTTCACATTAGGGGAAATGGCCCCGAGATACGATCTAACTGCCCCAACTTGCTTACTCATGATATCTAACGAGTATAAAAAATATTACTTTTATGATATTGAAAGTCACACAAGCAAACTGATTTCCTGACAGTAAGAAATGATACATTTTTTTGATATTGGAAGGCAAACAAGCAGATTTCCTGATGGTAAGATATTCACGCGTCATAGAGACACCAATGGTGGTAACGGTGCGTTGTCAACGCGAGGGCGGGATGGTAGGCTTTGAGCAAAAGCAGGAAAGCTACCTTAACGACTACACATTTTTTTTTATGATATTGGAAGGCAAACAAGCAGACGGATTTCCTGATGGTAAGAAATTCACGCCGCCTAGAGACACCAAAGGTGGTAATGGTGCGTTGCCAACCTGGGGCCGGGATGTTAGACCTCGAGCAAAAGTAAGTTTACCGGCTACCTTACCCTCCGAACCGGAACACGTCATGACGTTATGGCGGCAGGAATAGGTAAGGCGGTGGTACCAATCCGGGCGAGTCGCTGCTAAACTCTACCACCGAGTCAGAATTCACGGTGTTATTGACGGTGAGCCTTTGCTCGCCTCTTACGAGCTGCCTGGCAAGGAAGGCAGATGGTCTATTCTACAAAGGAGCCCGGAACAACACGGGGAAATGGCTCCGAGATACGATCTAACTGCCCCAACTTGCTTACTCATGATAATATCTAATAAGTATAAAAAATACTGATATATTTTTTTAATATTGGAAGGCAACCAAGCGGATTTCCTGATGGTAAGAAATTCACGCGGCATAGAGACACCAAAGGTGGTAACGATGCGTTGCCAAAGTTAGGGCGGGATGTTAGACTTCGAGCAAAAGTAAGTTTAATTGTAATGGTATAAAATGGTACCTGCATCCACATACACCAACGACTAGCCAAAGAAGTTTTTTTTATGATAATGGAAGGCGAACAAGCAGACGGAGTTCCTGATGGTAAGAAACGCACGCTGCCTAGAGACAATAAAGGTGTTAATGATGCGTTGCCAACATGATGCTGGGATGTGAGACCTTGAGAAAAAATAAGTTTACCGGCTACCTTATCCTCCGAACTGGAACATGTCAACTTCAAACACATACGTTATGGCGGTAGGAATTGGTTAACGGTAATACAAATCCGGAAAAGTCGCTGCAAAACTCCACCACCTAGTCAGATGTCACAGTGTTAGTGGCGGTAAGCCTGTGCTCGCCTTTTACGAGCTGTTTGGCAAAGGAAGGCTATTCTGCAAAGGAGCTTGGACCAACAATAGGGAGAAGAAACTAATTTGTGTGCTTTAATAATCTGTTATATCACTACATAGTATAAAACAAAGTCGCTTCCTCAGTCCCTATATCCCTTTGTATGCTTATATCTTTAAAACTACGCAATGGATCGATTCGCCTCTCTGGTGAAGCGGTTCAGTTGTTGGACTTGACTGCGTGAGGTCCAGAGTTCGAATCCCGGGTCTAGAAACTATAAGAAAATTTGATTTTTCCAATTTTCTAATAAAAAAAGTTACTCGGGATTGGATATGAGTCCGGTTGGCGATAGACTTGCCACCTATCACATTGTGAGACTTCGTGTCTTTGGCTAGTCGTGGGTACCCTGGTTGTGCCTCTGCCTACTTTTTCGGGGATATGAGTGTGAAGATACTTTTTTTTAAAATAGATAAAGTGATTGAAGAGGAAGGTTTATATGTACATTTCATAACCGTGCGAAGCCGTTGCTGGCCGCTAGGATTTAACAATGTGTGGATTTAGCGTTTTACCCGTATACATGCGAAAAGTCTTTCATAACAGAGAGCGTGTTTTTTAGGCAAGCATTTATTAAAAATGTTGTTTATAATAATTAAACAAACATTTTGATAATGCGCTAAGTACCACAGTAATGATTTGTAAATGAATACCTAACTAACGATGCCGACAAAGGAAGTAATGAGTTATTTCAATTAATGATTGTTGCAATTATTTCTCTGGCATAATGAAAAGAGTTCTTTGCTCTATGCGATCATCATCATGGTTTCAAAAACATTGTTTATTTTACCTAAAAGTTAAATATACTTTTTTATGTTATAAGATATGACATAAGATCGACATAAGATCCGTAATTCGGTGATCCGCTAGAGAGCTAGAGTAACCGACATAGTTCAGAGAGTCAGCAAGCTGAAGTGGCAATGGGCAGGCCACATTGCTCGCAGAACCGACAACCGCTGGGGAAGAAAGGTTCTCGAGTGGCGGCCTCGCACCGGAGGACCTAGTGTTGGACGACCTCCCACTCGGTGGACTGATGATCTGGTCAAAGTTGCGGATATTAGCTGGATACAAGCGGCTGGTGACCGTAACTTGTGGCGCTCTTTGGGGGAGACCTATGTCCAGCAGTGGACATCCTTCGGCTTATGATGATGATTATGATGTTATAAGACAAGCTCACGGATCTCCTGATAGTAAGAGCTGGTTGCTGTCCAATGGGCAAGTTGTTGGGCCTAAGGTGCAAGTCTACCAGCTACCTTACCTTCCCGGCTGACACGTAACAGTCATTCAACCTATGCTCATCCCTTACTGCTGCCAGGCAGGAAGGCAGATGGTCCAATCTACACAGGAGGCCTGCATCAATGCGGTGTAAGAGCATCTACTTGTCTACTTAATAAGAGAGAAAATATCTACTAAATTTTTTACCTCTGGCTTTGGTCGTATCTGCCTACCTTTCTGGTAATATAGATATGGAGGTGCTTTCAACTTCAATCAATCATTTCATATTAACTTACCATGTTATTTAATAAACAAACACAAGTATCTTCACGGTTATGGGAACCACGAAGAGGCAGAGTTACAATCATGGAGCCCACGACTAGCCCAAAACACTAAGTCCTACATAGTAATAAGTGGCAAGCCTATGGAAAACCGGGCAAATTTGTTTTTATTAGCAATTAAAAAATATATTTTTGCTGCGACCCCAGGATAGAACCCTTTACCTCATTTAGTGAAGTCCTACACCAGACCGCTAGACCACAGAGGCGAAAAACATTTCAACGATATTAATTAAATAGAAGTTCACTACTGAAACGAATAAATAAGTTACACATAAACATACACAAATAGATTTAAAAATAATTCTAAAGCACAAAAAACTATGTAATTAAACACAAAAATATGAATCGCTCTTTTAACTATATCATAAAACGTCAAGCTTTATATAAGCTTTTTATGTGCGAGCGTGCTATTGGTTGGTTGACTCGTAAAAAGTTTACCGCCCCTAAACCGCGCCTGCCTTTTTTATAGCAGTTTTTTAACATGTCTACTCCATGCTTTATGCTTTTTACATAAGGGGAACGCTTTTAAAAATAAAAAGCTTGCTTTTAGATAATGTATGACTAGAAAAGTATACTAATGTTATAAAAGCGAAAGTCTGTCTTTCTGTCTATTCGTTTGCTACGTTTTCACGACTAAACCGTTTTACCGATTTTGATAATTTTTTTAAGGCACAGAGTTAAGGCTATATCACTAACGACTAAAGAGCTGAGTTTAACATGGGCTAGTTATTATCAAAATCAATCTCAAAAGGATTATAACGAGAAATATAAGGTTTTGTAGATATGTTTAATGTTTATTGTTTAAAACTAACAAATTTAAAAAGACACTGATCTCTTTTTAACCGATTTGGGCAAACGGGGGAGGTTGTATGTTTCACTCCTTTTTTATGTAGATTTGTCGCCCGGAAATCCTCTGTAGCTGAAACGATTAGAGCATTCGCCAGCAAGAAAAAAAGGGTACAGGTTCAATTCCTGACTGAAGTTAATTTTAACTTTCTTTAAAGAATCATAGAAATTTATCCCATGCCCGAGACTAGTGCTAAAATTGTAATGAGCTAACATAATTGATTGCTTATTTAAGTTTCTTACTTATTTTTCTTCCAGTATGAGGAGGTAAGTTTGATATACCTACAAGTGGTATACCCATTTAAGATATTTATTGGAAATTGATTGGAAAAAACTCATTGGATTATCAGGACTTTACAAGTACCTAAAGATTCTACCTAAACGTAACTAGATGTAGGTATCACAAGCTAGGTATTGCATAGAAAGTAAGTTTCAAAGTATCTAAGTACCTACCTCTTTTATCATTTTGACATCCAATTTAGTAGGTACTAGTTTTTCCTCAAAACATCATTATAGGGGTTCCACACGTAGACATTGGTTTACATCCGTGTGGAATGCAGATTTAATCCAAATTTTTAATTTGTTTCAAACAACGTTTCCACCAAGGTAAACCTTGTGGAAGGCGTGATTGGGATGACAACCGTCTGGATGATGCTTTAGGGATTTAATGTCAAAAGTTACTTGGCTGTTTCAATAAAAAGTAGCCTATTTTTCTCCAGGACAAAGCCTTAGCTAATACTCATCCCAAGTGTCAACTTTCGTAATGATAAGCTATATATACTTTTTTATTCGTATTATTTGGACATGCTTGTACCCATACTATGGATACAATGGTACTACGTCGTTGTTATATACGTACATCGTTGTTTTTTGTATACATGTAGTGTTTTTTTTAATGAAGGCCTATTATATATATAATAAGGTCAAAATCTCAAGAATAAACGTGATAGCTTTTAAAATAATGCAGAACCCTAAGAATAAAAAGGTGATGATTTGGATACTAAAATCTAACAAAAAAATTAAAAAACAAAGTATCTACCTAGATATTGTTTTGAATTTACAGGTAGGTAAGTACCCAATATCTATTTCCAGCCATAAGACAACGACGCACCTACAACATCTATAGTGCCTATAGACTCTGACCATCAGGAGCATCGTGATCTTATTCGCTATCATAAAACTTATAAAATATTACAAGGGCCACTCTCCAACACTATTGATTTTCGAATCATTTTAATTACAAAAATTAATGTTTCCAGCCGCAATAAATAAAGTTTACGATAAACAATCATAAAAGTCTCATTATCAGATGTGGGGATAGAAAGGAAAAACAATCATATTTGCCTGAGCTCCCGTTTTATTACCATATAATAACCGAACCAACAACGCCTATACTTTATTACAGTAACAGCGCACCCGAACTTATTTTTTTATTATTAATAAGGCATAAACAATAACTTAATAACTGGATCCCCTCCCACACGAGCTGACAGCGCATTGGTTCGAATGAAAATAGGCTGTGGGGGTGCAAGAGGGATGCATATATTTTATCTCGTTCGCACAAGAACTCGTCACGCTCAAAAGTTTATTGATGTTCCGAGCATAAAAATTGACGGATTTTTTCAGTTCATTGTGAAGTACGGTAGTAGTTAGACGTGTGTTGGTCACGGGTGCAAATAGTTGCTTAAAAATCGAAAAAAATAGTTTTAATGTGTTTTATTATGTACTATATTTACAAATAAGTGTGAAGATTGTTAGCAATTCTAGTATTAGACGTGCTTGTGTTTAATCACGCTGACTAATTTAAGGAAGGTAAGCAAACATGTGATTTATTTTACAAATAAAGTTTTTTCAGTTTAAATAAATTGAAATAAAAAATTCAACATTGCAATGCCAAGTGATATGAAATCATTGTTTCGTATTGTTGCAATACGTAACAAAAACGGTGTCATTGTGTACTTTAATAATTTTATATCAGTGACCTATATTTTTACTTGTAAAGGTTTTGGAATATTTGGTTTTTTATTTAATAATGGATATTGTTTTAAATAATTATTTTATTTTCAGAATCCATTAATTATTTTATTTTATCTTAATTTTCAAGATGCTTTAATTTTGAAAACACAATTGTAATATTAATGTTAATATTCTATATTAAGTTTGTATTTTTGTATTCCAAAATCTGGGAAAACATTTTCATTACCGCCGTCATATTAGTATTACCGACGGAACACATGTTAGGTACCTACCTACTCGTATTTAAGTTCTAACTAAGAAAATCAATCTGAAAAGTTATATCTGTCTCTCTTTATATTAAAAAGGGGTATGTATATATTCTACACCAAAGCCTCTGTGATCTAGCAATCCCGTCTTGGACTTGAGGTCCCCGATTCGGTCTGCCAAAAAGAAAGTTTTTTTTTCAATTTTCTAATGAAAACAAAGTTGCCAAGGATTGAATTTGTGTCCTATTGGCGATTGGCTTTCCACCAATCACTTTTCGAGACTTAATATAGTAGGCTACTCCTGGGTGCCCTGGTTGTGCATCTGCCTAACTCTCCAAGGAGAATGGCGTGAAGATTCTTATTTTATAAAACAAAGCGTAAAACGTTTGTTACTGTAAGAAACTAAGAACTTGATTGTTATGTACTTACATTATAAATATGCATAGGTATACCTGTAATACATATACCTATATAACTATCTATTTACCGGGCTCAAATTATGTACTCATTAGATATCTATTACTTTACTAAATTTGTTATAATGTAGTAAAAAACCAATGAAACTTTATCATATGCCTATTACGTACAATAATGAAGTAGGTAGGTACATAGGTACCTACTTTTAGTTTACAACATAATAAATAATCTGACACATAGCAGATAAAACGGCATATAAATATTAGATAATACTTAACTACAAAAATGATAAACCTTAACTATATTTTCCTACCTAGTACCTAGTAGTTTTCAAATTAACCATATCGTACCTACCTATAATATTAAAAAATAAAGTTATATTATTTTGATTTAAGTAAATAGGTTTACAAAAACCTAAGCTTATAAACATAGATTTTCACGATGTAGGTATTTAGGTAGTAGGTATTCAAAGAAACGATCAGTCGAAAAAATTTTCTGCGCTTCTCAAACTTATCGTAATGTGGGAAAAGTGCATTAAGTCCAAAAATTACATATTTTTTTGTTGTGTTCGGTTTAGTTTTCAAAATAATTGTATAAACATAAATTACTTAAATACCTTATAATTAATATCATACTGTTAAGTACTACCTACTTCAATTTTATGAGCCTAAATGATTGAAAATTGAAACTTCTTCTTTTAAATGGTCAACTGCCGCTTATTTGTCAATAAGTAGTTTGTTAATCAATGGTTTAGAACGTCCGTGAAATAAATAGGTATAGGTAATTATATTGTAGGTTAATACTTTTATATTCTATTTCATTCTTAACATACATTATTGTCAATAATATAAACAGAATTATCAAGTACACCAAAAGAAACATACTTGTAACTGTTATAGCTAAATACACAAAATATAAGTCGAATAAAATAAAAAAAAAATACTTTACTAAATCTATTTATCTGTATAAAGATTAATCCCCACTTGGTGTGGTCATCGCGTAATGCTTTTTGGTATGTTGATTATTGTCAAGAGAAGGATCATATGAAAAGAAAAACCGGGAAAATTTCAGGAAAGTGGGATAAACCACACTACAATTTTGTCCATAAAACTGTTAGTAGCTATTAATGTCAAGCGACACGAAGTTCGCCGGATCGGCTAGTCTATTATAATATATTTTACAGTACTTTACATACACACAACTCAAAACAGTAAAAAATCTACCGAAAAAGAAACGAAGAAATCAGGTTTTTAATTTGTGTACCTACTTGGTTAAAATCGGGGAAATAATCTTATGTTAGGCGAGTAATTGTCAAAACTTATAAAAATAGTTAACACATAAAGCACAAAAAAAGTTCTTCTTTCAGTTTCTTTTGCAATTAAATAGTAGGTGATAATAGGGTAATATTTAATGTGAGTATTGTTTTCTCCACCAGGGATGATAAGCTGTGCGCCCCCTGCCAGTATGCCGCCTGCCTCTCACAGCCACGTGGCATCCTGGAACTCCGTTCTTCATCCTCCCGCCAATATTGTAAGTCATTTTTTTATAATATTAGAAGGCAAACAAGCAGACGGATTTCTTGATGGTAAGAAATTCGCGTCGCCTAGAGACACCAAAGGTGGTAATGGTGCGTTGCCAACCTGAGGCCGGGATGTAAGGCCTCGAGCAAAAGTTAGTTTACCGGCCACCTTACCCTCCAACCGGAACACGTAAACAGCAGGCATTGACGTTGTGGCGGCAGGAATAGGTATGGCGGTGGTACCAATCCGGGCGAATCGCTGCGAAACTCTACCACCTAGTAAGATGTCACGGTGTTAGTGACGGTGAGCCTATGCTCGCCTTTTACGAGCTGCCTGACAGGAAGGCAGATGGTCTATTCTACAAAGGAGCCCGGACCAACACAGGTAAATGCACACATACCTACATAGATAAAAACAAAATGAATGACTATTTCCCTTGTTCATCGCATCCATATACCAGTTTCGCCAATACTTTTTTGTTGCTTTAGTTTTTGCACCACCGCCTTATCTATTCCTGCCGCCATAACGTCCAATGTTTGCCGTTGACGTGTTCCGGTTCGAAGGGTAAAGTAGCCGTTAAACTTACTTTTGTTGGAGGACTAACATCCCGGCCTCAAGTTGGCAACGCACCATTACCACTTTTGGTGTCTCTAGGTGGCGTGAACTTCTTACCCACAGGAAGTCCGTCTGCTTGTTTGCCTTCCATTATCATAAAAAAACTATATAAAAGAAGACAGCAAAGACAAACTTCTATATACATATTTTTCTGAAAATTGTTAGATATTTAATATATTTACATTCCGAATTTAATGCATTTTAAAATGTCAATTCGTCGGATATACAAACAAGTAAAAGTTTATATAAAACCTAAACACCTACATGGATCTTTTAAACCTGATCGGTGAATCGCAGGTCCGCATTTTTTCCTTTTATAAATTCCCAGTGACTGTATCTACGCTATACATTTTTATCGTTTACGTAATTTTGTTAACATATCAAATCGTTAAATATAATTAATTTTACATAAAAAAAAATCAATTAACAATAAAATCATCAAAAGTAGCCGACTGCTTAAATAACCACTATTACCCTAATGTCAATGTTACGTTCATTAACAAACAATTAACCTACAATTATAAATGACATCAATTTTTAAATTATTTTAAACAAATTGAAAAAAAACGAGGATGCAAATTCGGTTTTTTGTTTTAGAAAGCCGAGCCGATGGACGAAGGAAGCTTTTCGAAAGAGCAAAACAGTGGCTTCTACTCTGAAGGTTTTCATAGCGCTTCGCCGTCATCATCAAGCAAAGATTCCAATGGACATTCACCTAACAGTGTTGGTAGCGCTGAAGGTCTACAATTCTATGATAGCATAGCTTTAAACGCAAAAGCTAATCTTGGCATACAATTGGATTCATATCGTAACACACCTTACAACCTCCTTACTCCACCTGGCTTCGAAAATCGAGTCAATGAAAGTGAGGCACAAACAGGTTATAGTTCCCGCTCACCCGGGCACTTAGCTCCGCCTCATGTATCAACTCCTTTAGTGCGACAAGGCTCAACAACACCAAAGTCTCCTATGCTGTCACCCTGCTCACCAGATAACAACAGACAAGCATTAGACCACTTTCAGGATTCGGGTTTCGAAGGCATTGTACAAAACAAACACGATGATGATGATGGCCGCGATGGATCTGGCCTTGACGATGATTACGACGACGAACCAGGACTTAGAGTACCTGCAGTTAATTCTCATGGAAAAGTCAAAACCTTCAAATGCAAGCAATGTGAATTTGTCGCAGTTACCAAACTTAGCTTTTGGGAACACAGTAAAGAGCATATAAAGCCGGAGAAGATGCTTTGTTGCAGGAAATGCCCGTTTGTAACCGAATACAAACACCACCTTGAATATCACATGAGAAACCACATGGGATCGAAACCCTTTCAATGCACGCAATGCTCCTATTCATGTGTGAATAAATCTATGTTGAACTCACATCTGAAATCACATTCGAACATATACCAGTACAGATGTGCCGATTGTAACTACGCAACCAAATACTGTCATTCGCTGAAACTTCATCTTCGGAAGTACAAACACCAGCCAGCTATGGTCCTTAACATGGACGGCACCCCTAATCCTTTACCTATAATCGACGTATACGGCACTCGTCGCGGTCCCAAACAAAAGCCTATCCTCAAAATGTTTGATCAACATTCAAACAACAACAATAAACCTCTGACATCTGGACCGCCACATTCTCTATTCGGAAATCATTTCCCAGTAAATCTCCCATATTTACCACCTCTGCTTCAACATCCGTTCTTATTTCCACCTAATAACAATTATGAACCTAAATTAACAGAATTGCCTACAGAGATTCCACGGGATCCTTCACCACGTTCAATCTTACAACAAAGATTGTCCTACGGCGAAAGGCCTATAGACACTGAAATGACAACACCACCTCCTAAATCACCAGCTAGCTTATCACATACACCCACAACCACAGCTCAACGTTGTAATACTCCCGTTACAACGAATGATGCTTTAGATTTGACCAACTCCAAAATAAGTGAAGCTGGAACTCCACCACCTACAGAGCGACCTGTCCCACAAACACCTACAACTGCCCAGAAGAACAGACGGAAAGGTCGTGCTTTTAAACTGCAGCCAGCAGCTTTGATACGGCAACATGAGGATAGTAAAATGGATAATGAAGTTTCTGGTTCTGAATCCGATACGTCAAATGATGTGCCCACGTCGTCAGCTCCAAATTACGCCTGCCAGTATTGTGATATTACTTTTGGAGACCTCACCATGCACACAATACATATGGGTTTCCACGGATACAACGACCCATTCATGTGTAACAAGTGCGGGGAACGAAGCGCAGACCGAGTTGCGTTTTTCATCCATCTTGGCCGTGCACAACATGCATAAAAGTTTTCTGACAATTCAATCCTTTTTAAGGTTACGGAAAACATTTGCAGTAGCTTTCTCATCCTAGTTCAATAGCCTTTACTTTCATTATCGATTTTAAACAGCGATATGTTGATACCATGACATTTTACATAAAAAACGAACAATTTTCATAAACTAAGCTTCTTATTGTTTTCCGCACATTATTAAGGATTAGTTATTGTATTGACTTGTTTCGGAACAGGTAAGTACTTGTGGATTTGAAAGTATTTGACCTGGTATTGTATTATTTATTGAAAACCGCGTTTCTTCAAAAGATAGGCCGTTTTACCTAGTCAACGCTCAATGTTTTACAAATTAATAAATAAGAAAATTGATACCGCGAGAGCAAGAAAGCCTTAAATATACTATTTGAAAAATGCGATCATGTTGATTTTTGTTGCCTTAATATCCGATGCCATAATTTGGCAAAACAAAATATAAGAAGCCATTTTTATCTTAAAAGTACTTATTTGGTCTACAGCACCATTTTGTAAATAATGTTGATTTGGCCGTTCTTGCTGTCGCCGCCTAAAATGTACATAATTTGTAATACGTCTATATTATTATTAGACTTATATTTGTGTTATGTTAGCCAAAGACATTTTTTATAGCGGATTATTAGATAACATCAATTTTCGATAATCAATTGATTTTCAAAGCTTGTTATTTATGATAATAAGCTTGTTTGTTTGTAATTTATTTATATCAATTTTAATTTTTATTAATTGTTTTTTTGTAACATAAGCTACTCGCTTATCCGTATTAATGTCGGTCCTAAAAACTTTATGATACATATATAAATTTACTTAAAAATAATGGATCTGAATTAATTATCTGTTTTGCTTTAGCTCGTGTTAAATTTTTAAAAATTTAATTCCTAATTTTTAAGTCAATCTTACAAATATACGATTTTATTATGACTGGCAAAGTAAATATTTTATGTAACACCAATATCTCTTTTTCACGATTGTAGTTCACAGACTAAAGTTAAAAGGAGTAAAGGGGACGAGTTATTTATATTTAGACTGTGTCAATCAACTTTAATTCCGTGGTACCTAGTAGGTGTACATCAACGCCGTAGTACCCTTTTTATCAGTATAATATTATATCATTTTAACTTAAAAAAATTTAAAACATTTCCAGCAACCGATGTAATTATAATGAGTCAAAAAAAGTCTCAACATTTTTTTTTGTTTTCTTTAAGATGACTATTTTTGACGACTAATTTTGGTGAATAAAAATCATTACACGTGACCCACACCCGCCATAAATGTTAAGACACGTCAAAAAAGCAACTAAATTTCAAAAAATAATAACGATGTACCTAGTCAATATGAAACAGTAGGGATCTATATTTTAGATTTATTTCAGCTATATTTATTTCAGCGCACAAACAACGATGTTATTAGGATATTTATTTACTGACTTAATAAGTTTGAGCTAATGAGTTTAATTAACTGATGACCATTTACAACAAATTCAGCGAGATCTAGAAAAATCTCTTTTTCGTTCATCTGTCAATAAATTCATGACACGTCACTTCCATATAACAAACGTGTTGTAAATAATAAATAATTTAGTATTGCTATAGAAGTGTTACTGAATTACGAAAATAGAACGTTTTATGAATGTTTTTACGCGGTAAAAATGTTGTCAACTTGACATTGCCCCTGACCAATAAAACCGAAGAATTTATCATATTCTGCGATTTGATTGGCCAAAGGCATTGTTTGTTAATGACGTCATTATTTTCTAAACGTGAACATACAAATTCAATTTAATTAGTCATTACATAACATCAAGGTTTAGCTGTAACACTTTTATATCAATATTAAATTATAAATAAAAATGAAATATTTCATCAGCTCAAGCTTTAAGTTATTAAAAAAAACATTTTTGGTTAAAATTAAACATTAATTTACAGTTTATTTTTCTAATAACTAATTTGTGCGGTAATTGTTTAGAATAACGGTAAATATTACTTTACATACGCATGCTTTCTTTACGTAAATGCATATCTTTTATCATTAGTAATCATCCATATATTTATCATTGCTTACTTTCATCAAATTCATATAAAGAAAACCAAAAATGTTTATGTATACGTGCATTTAAAAAGCCCTATCTACACTTTTAGCAGTATTATTTCCATCTTGCTAAATATCGACTCATATATTGTATTAAGAGCTTATGGTCCCCCATTATTAATTATTTTTACTTAACTTTTTATAAAATCGATTTGGTTACTTTGTAATTATTAAATTGAAAAACATATTTCCAACGTATTAAAAAGAGGAATATCAGCTTAACTACATTATGTAGTTAATTAAAGTATTCAGACTATAGCAAAAATCGTTTAAAATATTGCCGCTTGCATTAAATAAAAGGCCCTTAAATACATGTGTAAATATTACCTACAATTTTAGTATTTAATTTAAACCATTGCCAAATAATATAGGTTGCTATGTAACAATTGTATTACATGTACATAATAAGTAGGTATAGGCCTGTGTTATAGACATAAGTGAGTGACCAAATATAAAGTAGATATGTACGCAAAATCCTTTAGTACAAAACTACAATGTGTAGCTATAAAAACCGCCTTATTAATAACAATGGGAAAAATAAGAATAATTTATTAAGTGGTTAAAAGTTCTAACAAAATAGTTGTCTATTTTGATTCAACGTATAACGTCGTATCTGACGACGTACTTTAGGACGTATGTTAGAAATAAGACTATATACTCCGCGTTTTAATAAGACGGTTATATAACCTAATGTAAACTAGTAAACGGTAAAGTTACCTATAAATTACGAAAGGCTAAGCATAGTTTAAGAATAATATAATTTATATGACATATTGAAAAGATTTATTTATTTGGCGTAGGTTGTATTGGTTTTGTGGTATTTATGCATTTTGTGTAGTAGGTTATAAGACATCGTTATTGTAATAAATTATAGTATGTATTCCCCAATACTACACCAATGTTTGGAATAAACTTTGTAAACTTTTTATTTATCATTGTGTGCTGACGAATAAAAGTTTAATTAAATAATACAATGGTTTTAATAAAATAATTCATTATGATACAATTAATAAATCTTAAAATGTAGTGATTTCGAATCCGGATTGATACCACGGCCTCACGTGATCGTGAGATCATTGCTCGCTTTTTTCGTGTTCTGTGTGGAAGAGTATGTTGTCAGATAGACTTGCACACGTGGTCTTCAGTCCTGACTTCAAGATAACGATGCACCGTAATACGATTGGAGTCTAAAGGCAACGGCTATCTGTTAGGTACAATTAAGAGAGCCGTCAGCCATCTTTTCACAAAAAAAATAAACCACACAGTTATTGTGCCGCCTTCGCTCGATGTATTAGCAAACACGCTTATATAGCTATAACGGATTGTCGATAAAGCCTGTGTTCAACTCCCGGGAAGGGCAAATTTGGAATAAACATATAATAATTAATCTTCGAAACTCCGATTTATTTGTATTAAACTTTTTGCAGTGGAATCTATACAATGTGATTTTTCAAATTTGATCTACCGAAATGAGCGAATACTAGACAAATAATTATTAATAAAAAAAGGAAAAGATAATTAACTTTAATACAATATGGAGTAACAAGAAATTTTAAAAATTTCTGATATTTAAACTTTTTTTAGGTTTTCCTGTTCAAATTGTTATTTTATTTTAATCAAACATGTAAGTGTAGTACTTTCTGGTTGTCAGACGAGACTAATTTAAAAAAATCACAAGAAAAAAACAAAGATACAATAAAAAACAAAACAAAAACTTTAAACGGCTTTATTTTCGGTAAAGATTTTATTTTTTATCGGTAATTATTTGTCTAATAGCCCCACAATTCGGTCGACCAAATAAAATTTCGAAAAATAACATTCCAAAAAAGCAATTCTGTGGTATTTTTTCACAGAATTGCTTTACTTCTTTAAAAGAAAAAAAACACCTTGGCCAAATTTTACAGTTACATTACTTTTACAGTGTGGTATTACTAAGATGCTTTCAACAAAACCAAAATAAAACTTTAATTGCTCTTCTAAAAATTTGGAGAAGTATGGCTTTGATATTATTCTTAGCAGCAGTCGATATGTTTCTATTTATATACTCGTATGTATATTGTACTTGGTGACGTGAATGAAATATTATTAACATTAATTTTCTTATTTTGGAGTTTTTGTTATTTCTACAGAAACATTACTATTGAGTTATACTTATTAATTATTATTATTTAATACATTATTGCACACAAAAAACATAAATACACAAAATACAAGACAAGTAAAAATGCACAAAAGGCGAGCTTATCTCTAACTAAAGAAATTTCTTCCAGCCAACCCAAAAAAATGAAGCTGCGAAAATGAAATGGAAGGCATCGTGTACAAAAAAACAATTAACTATATAAAAAAAAGTATCTTCACGCCCATATCCCCGAAGAGGTAGGCAGAGGCACACAGCGCACTCACGACTAGCCGAAGATACTAAGTCCCACAATATGATAGGTGGCAAGCCTAACGCTAACCGGGCACATATCCAATCCCGAGCAACATTTTTTTTATTAGAAAATTGGAAAAACCCAATTTTCTTTTTGTTGCCCGACCCGAGATTCGAACCCAGAACCTCATGCAGTGTCCAATAACTGAACCACTAGACCACAGAGGCGACATTAAATATATAACTACTATATACTTATGTTTGTGTTAGTCAACGATACATATGAACACATAGATACCAAAATAAATGTAATAAGCACCAAACTCAGAAATTCAATATGTTTATCACAGATCTACCAGCTCCTGTCGGAAATCAAACCCGAGCCTCGTAAATAATGACTGATAACTACATCGTTATCGTCAAATTCACAAAAAAAAACTGCGGTTATATTTTTTGTGGCTTTGATACATTTAGTTATTAATACGAGTATATTCTATTGTGTATAGTAATACATAATTCTTCAAATTTAAATTAAATAAAAACTAACTTTTAAAATTGATCCAAATTGCCTAACTATACTGACCAAATGCGAGGCTTGAGTTCGATTCCCAACAGGGGCAGGCATTTGTGTGATGAGCATTTAAATGTCTGAAATGGAGACATTTGAATGCTCATCACAAAATATGTGTGTCAAGGTTTCTTAGATTTATTTTGGTATTTATTAAAGTACTTCTCTATATTAGACTCGTTGACTAACAACACACATAACACTAACATATAACTTTCTTACTTTGGGGTTAGATTAAATTTTTTTAACTCGTCCAAGGATATTTATTTATTAAATGAAAAGAAAGCTATTTATTTGCAGTAACAAATTTTTAAAACTAGCTGACCCGATGAACTTCGTACCGCTTGATTCGTACAGCTACACTTTGTATGGAAAAAATATTGTTTTAGCCATTTAGCATTATCATAGTTTGCATAGGCTTGCCACCTATCACATTGTGAGACGTGTCTTCGGCTAGTCGTGGGTGTCCTGGTTGTGCCTCTGCCTACCTCTCCGTAGTTATGAGCGTGAAGATACTTACTCATTAATAATGCATTTTTCTAAATGATGCCATAAAAAAATTTGGAGTCCATTTTTGCAGTTTTATTTCGTTTAAAAGCTTATATTGAAGACTCATACAAATTAAACGAAATTAGAAAATCCTTCAAAACTAAAAACAAGGAAACTTAGAACAAAAAACATTGAAATCTTTTGTCTCATACATAATTGTAATGGTACGTCAATTTTTTACGGGACAATGGTGTTTTATGTCACCGTTACAAGTAAAAACTACGTATGAATATTCAATAACCCTTGTGACTGTTTCAATACGTATTATGCATATTGGCAGGGGCGGATCTACCTATGGCCATTTCGGGCTTCAGCCCAGGGCCCCATAGATACAATGGGCCCCAAGCCTCTGTTAAAAATAATATGAGGCGAATTAAGGCGTTACGTGGAACAAAACAAAACCAATCGTAAGTTGCCGACTATTACTACTACTCAAACGAACAAATATTTTTATCAGCCGATTATTTTTCTGACAAGTACTTTTATACTACATCACCATAGGGAAAAGGGCCCCCCGAGTAGTTTTAGCCAAGGGCCCTTCGAAGTCACGATCCGCCCCTGCAAATTGAAAAAAATACCAATCTTAAAACAAAAACATTTTGCGCCGGTACATTTACGTAACGTTATTTTGAATTCAATTTTATCTATGATTCAACATTACACCATCAAAATATATTTGTTTTGTGAAAAATATATGACGTACTAACGGCCCGGTGCGTGCCTCGCTACGTATATATCAAAGACCAGTTTGGCGCAACTTTCATATAAAAAAAAAACAAGTTTGCTATGTTTTTTATTCGCCCAAATCATATGACACTATTTGCCTTATATCTGAATGCCTTTAGACTTACTTTCAAATTATAAGGGTTATACATTTTCAAGCAAACTTCATACAAAATTCGGGTTTGCTATGTATCTATGGAAGTCCCGCCTCTTATTACGTAGTATTCATATACTCTTTGCCAAACACTACTGTACTCTAGTATAAATAGAAACATTAAAAAAAAGTTTTGGAACATCAAATATTCACAACAAAACACAAAAAAAGAACAAAAACCACAGTAAATATTTTCAATACGACAGCACAATCCCCAACTGAAAAAAGTTTCAATTTGACTGAAAAATAATAATGATCCGCCATTTATCGAATTCATTTGTTACAAAAAATGTGATAAATGAAGAACCGCTCGACCGATTTTATGCAAACTTCACATAAACCTTCCACTAAATAGTCCGAACAAAGTCTAAACATTTGGTTTGTATAGGTTAGCCCGTTCTTGAGTTATAAAATTACAACGGAAAGTGGCATTGATTTACACTGTTCATTGTAAAATAATTAAATGTTTATAAAAATAGATATTAGATTTAGATAAACGTTCCAGACTAATTAACTAATCAAAACACAATAAAACTTCACATAAAAATACGAAAACGATGAGTTTCAAATACTTTTTCAAGTTTTACTTTTAAACTATCGGCCCGCCCCGGCTTTACACGGTTATGATGTATACATATAAACCTTCCTCTTCAATCACTTTATCTATTAAAAAACCGCATCAAAATCCGTTGCGTAGTTTTAAATATTTAAGCAAACAAAGGGACATAGTGACAGAGGAAGCGCGAGTTTGTTTTATACTAGGAAGGTATGTAGTGATTTATCAAACTTTACGTTCCAAAAAATACAGTAACAGGTAATGACTAAAAAAAGATCAATGGCTACTTTTCTAACCGACTCCAAAAAAGAAGGTTTTCAAATCGATTATAATATGTTTGTTACGCAATTACTCCGTCAACAGCCAACCGATTTTGATGATTATTTTTTAGAAAATTTGGTTATAATTCTGAGGATATTATTTTGAAAAAACTAGTGGTTTTTTATATATATGGCATAATTTTTGCACTCATCTTGACGACCTTATTCTCAGTTAAGTGAAAAAATTGTGCATTATTATGTGTACTAACTCAAAAATTGCTAGTAGGATGTTGATAAATGTTTGTGGGATCATTTCGGAAACATTTGCTATCTATATATTTGGATCTATATATCTATCTATATATTTGGAAAAGTTAATGCTTTTTTTCTTTTGAAAACTTGAATATTAACATTGTGCATTTTTGATATATGGAATGGTTTGGGAATAATTTTCCACGTATTGCTTCAATTATCAGTATGAAAGTATTATAATTTATGTGGTATAACACAATATTCATTTATTGCACTATCGTACACAAACATGACAACACGAACAGCGCCCTGCGCCGTCTTACAATTATTTTTCGATCAGGTCACGTGTACTGAGTTCAGAAGTTGCTGTCCATTCCAATAAAAGTCCGTAACGCCACTAAAGAAGTTTTCACTTCCAAAATTACCAAATCAAAATGTTACCCAATGAAATAGTTGGAGTCGGCTTTTGTAGTTTTATTGCGCTTAATTGTTAAATACCTACCTACATTTCTCATTTTTTGTAAGTACAACATTATATATAACATTTTATAACAAAAACGCCGTACGGTGCGGCGGACAACAGCGATCGAATATCCTACCCTTCAATGCGGATTTTAAGTCCTTGTTTTTTATGATATTGTAAGAAGTAGTTGACTGGTATTCTTCTACGTAATACATCAAAATCAGTTTTTAAATAAATATCGATATCAATATCTTTGAAAAAGTTACGCAAATTTAATCTAACCCCAAAATAAGCAAATTATATGCTTGTGTTATGGGTATTAGTGAACGATTCTAATACATAGAAATACTTAAATACGAGTAGATAGACGAATAAATTTAATAAACACCCAGGCCCGGAAATGCAGACATCTAAATGTTCATCATGGAATAGGAAAGGCGACCAGCGGTAGATCCCTAGTCGGACAAGTTGCTGCACAGCATTCTACCACCATTGGCTATTTTTCTGACTTTAATACCTTGAGTTTTATTTCAAGGTTGTGTCAAGAGACTCCGAAACTTAGATATTTGAGAGGTCAGCGAAAAAGCACACGGCTCCCTGATGGTAAGAGACAACCGTGACCAATAGACATCATAGATGTTACAGGGGCGTTGCTTTCCTGAGACCATGATGGAAGGACTTGTGCAAGTCTATATGCTACCCTACTCTCCAAACCGTAACACGACAGTGACATTATGGCGGCAAGAATGGGTCAGGTGATGGATTCCTTACCTGGATAAATTGCTGCACGGTACTCTACCAGCAGTGGTCTTGTTGGTAGGTCTTACGAGCTGCCTGACAGAGAGGCAGATAGCTTATTGTACTACTCTTACTTCTGGATAACTAATACGGCTACTAGGATAATATAACAAACAACAAGTTCAGATTGCAGTGATCATAATAATCTTACACTTTTTTGTCCTATTTAAGTCTAGAACGAAATTCTTTAATCATATCGAGCAAGTACTTACACTTTAGATGCTTCTTGCGTGGACCTTAACATATTTTTGAGTAACTGGTTAACAAAAAAATAGTGAATATTAACAGCATTTTTTAAAAATAACATGAAAATAAAGTAATAGCGGAACTTTTACTGTATAACTCTTTGCTCAAAACTACAAATTTTGTAGGGTAAAGAAACAAAATTTTGAATATTAAAAGCATTTTTAAAACAGATAACTTGAAAAAAACGAAAACCGGAACTTTTACCGTTTAACTCTAAAACTTCATTTAAAGTAACAAAATTGTAGAAAAACTTTTACAACACAGTACCAGCAAAAAGATAAGCTAGCCTAAACATACTTTAACCCTTTTAAGTACAGCTGTTTTTTATTTAATAATATTAGATAACAAAGTTTCTTTTCTCGCTGGTTAATAAAATCTCAACCTTTTGTTACTCTTTTCGAAATCTGTATGTCAATAAACACACAGTATTTTGTTTCCTGGTTCTAGGATCAGGACCAGTAGGGTCACTCTTGAAGCTCATCATCATCATCATCAGCCGGAGGACGTCCACTGCTGGACATAGACCTCCCGCAAAGAGCGCCACAAGTCACGGTCACAAGTCTTGAAGCTCGATTCGTGCAAAATTGAAAATTGGAATCGAGTATGTTATTTTAGGGTACTCTTGAGCACAATACTAGCGAATTATTAACATTTAGTTAATGAACCATTAATTATTTTATCGGATTAGTGGAATATATTTGTAACTAAATGATAGTAATTCGCTAGTTCTGTGTTCTAAAGTACCTAAAATGACATATAAGATTCCAATTTTTAATTCGCATGATGTCGAGATTCGAGAGTAACCCTACAGGTTTTGTAAGAGTGTGATATCTATGATGTACGCACTACACGCTGGCCCAGCGATGGTTCAGCCCGATGGGCCAGCGATGGAACGAGCGCATCTACACGATGGCCTCATTCAGTTGCGATCCGTCCGTTTTGCAGGACGGACGTGGAGCTAGTAAATGCAGCAGTAATTTAGACATGAGGTAGTGTTTCAGCCAAGTCAAAAGTAAAAAACTGTCAAAGTAGCCTAGTATGTTATATTATACAAGCCATTTGGAATCACTTCTGACCTCTTCTCAATAACAAAATTAATTTCATAAATGAAATTTGGTACATTACTTGAAGCCTCTTAATACTGAATTTAATAGTTTAAGCCGAGCAAATCCACAAAATATTAATATATTCCTTAGTTTTCCTAGGACTCCATCATCAGATCAACACTCGGTTGCAAGAAAACCATCTCAGACAGTTACGTGGAACTTATAGCACCTCTTTTTTCTATCGGGTTGAAATAATTAAAAATAACCCATGACAAATTACTTATAAAACGTAAATTTCAAGATTAAAGCTAATGTACCTGAAGTATAGGATAAAATTATATTTACCTGAAAAAAATGTTTGTAAGTTTATATTTCACGTTCACGTGATAAATATTTCAGGATTTGCTAGTCGGAACTAGACGCCCGTTTATATCTTTGTTATTTTAATGAATATACAAAAATGCATATTTTAAACATTGAACTTGGCTATACCACAATTATGTTTTCGATGGGCCACGTGTAGAGGCGTACTGCCATCGCTGGCCCATTCCCTTTGATGTGCGGGCGAAATACCGACACCGCGGCCATTGGCTCGCCAGCCGCCAGCCCATAAGCCATCCGTCCTCTATACGATGGCCCATTCTAGTGGGCCACTAGGATGGCCCATCGTGTAGTGCATACATGAGAAGCACCTTCATGTACGTCAATGATCCTACGATTAGAAACTGAAAATGACACCCGACGATACAATCAGTAAAATTTAACTAACTACAATATTCAACCTCAGGTTTCACATCGATATCAATTGTCCTCTAGTTGTGGAACTATGCCATAGCGACACACGCAGAGAGAGATAGAGAAAGAGAGAGACTCCAACCTTATAACACCTTCTTTTTATCGGACGTTGATAACAACACTTAAAACCATTGCTTGTTATTAATAATTGAATAACTGATCATTTTTTTTCATTCGTAGTAACTTACTCTTATACATTTACACTACCTATCCCTACAAGCATAGCTAGAATGCTTGCTATTGTCGTGTTCCAGTTGGACGACAAGGAGGAAGTGAACTGACTTATGCATAAATCTTAATCTATCTAGACTTCAGTTGACAACGCATGGCTTCTCTAGACGACTGCGGTAGTGATTCTGCTATTCACAAACTAAACTTATTTAGATGCATGCTATCTTTCTCAAATGAAATAAAAACAAAAGAGATGGAAAATTATATAAGATAGCGTTAGCTAAAAAGTCGTTAGTGGGTGCGCCACAAAATGACCACCTCCGTCTCTTTGCCTTTCAATTCAACAAAAAAGCGAAATTGTAAACATTTGAAAGTTTTTACTACAATTTTAAAATTTCCTTTGGCGTCCGAGTTTCTTCCGACATAACAATTTTGAAACTAAAATTTTATTGTTGTTTAACCCTTTTACCATATTTACATGTCCCTATTGTAAAAGTTGATAGTATTCGTTAGTTTGTTTGCCATCCGACCGTCTCATAAAACTTGGTTATTTTGTTACTTAGACATCAAGTAATAATATCTGTAAGGTAATAACCTTGTAATTATTTATTCTCAAAACAGCAATTTTATTGATTTCAATATTTTTATACATATTTCTACGAATTAGTATATTCGAAATATTACGACGAGACTTTTTGTTACCCATCCTATAATGCCTAAAAACAAAAGTTTTTAATCTGGGCTAGGGTTGCCACTCTTTTACAGGACGAATATTTTTTTAATTTTGCTTCAACAAAAATAAGGTATACTGCATAAAAAGAGCACTTTTTTAACTGTCTGTAGAACGGCTTTTTTGTTCTATTTTTTTGTTCCTAACATTCAATTTTATCAAACACACATTTTGTAGCTGTTTATAAGCAATAACTACTTATAACTAGTAACAAGATAGTTATAATCAATTTTACGTAGAGTAATTTATCGCACTTTTCATTATAAAGTATGTCTCATGAAGCTATAGTGCTACTAGAGGTTAAGCTTCTACCCTAGACCTGATGTCAAATATTACTGACTCTCTCTAATGTACCGTTCTCTTTTTCACTTCGACTTTATTAATTGACATCACAAGACTCTTTCAATCAGAGGCCAGTACATTAGAGAGAGTCAGCAATATTTGGAAATAACATCAGATCTTTGTTAGGAGCGTAACCTCTAGTAGTAATGTAGCGTTATGTTATGCTTCGGTACATGGCAAAAATGACAGGCGACGTGGACGTGTAGCAACCCTAATCAGTCAATCTGATACGGAATAGTAAAAATGTTCTACTACTTTACTATTCCGTAAGTGTACTTCTAAGGTGATTCTAACGCCATTAAGTTTGGATCTGAGGTTGGAGGACTAGGGAAATCAAGAAAAATACTTAATTTTATTTACCTAGACGATTTACCTATTGAAATTGAAGTCGGTTTCTGGCAGTTTCACTGCGCTTGATTTATTCAGTTTCGCGTTAATTTTTTTTTTTAATTCTTAAAAAGGTATCTTTATCTTAGTTATTATCAGTTTAGAAAACAGCTACAAAGTATTTTATACTACCCCAAAAATGATAGCGGTTACCTGGCAACTGATCTAAAATATCATGATCTTTTATCTAACATAGGTTTTTAATATTGGTCGTATATCAGCTACATATTAACCAAAAATCAGCTCAATCGGTTTAGGATAGTCGCTTCTAAATTAACTATCTAAGTTCCAATCGGACAAACATAGCTATAGGTAATTTACATTGCAAATTAAATAAAATCTTGTAATAACATTTATTACATTAACTAGCTTCCGCCCGCGACTCGATGACTGCGGATGTCGATCTTCGTGTGATAAAACTGAAAAATTAAGATTTTTTTTACGTATTTTTTCAGGATAAAAAGTATCCTATTTTATGCCCAGGTTAATAAGGTATAATTATACCAAGTTTCATCGAAATCGAACCGTTAGTTTTCACGTGATGCCTGAACATACAGACAGACAAAAAAAATTTTAATCAAATATTTGGGTATGGTATCGATCCAGTAACACCGCCTGTTTTTTATTTTCTCAATATTTTCAATGTTCAGAATTGACGCTTCTACAGAACTTATCTATACATAGTATAAAGCAAAGTCGCTTTCCGCGTCTGTCTGTATGTATGTGTGCTTATATCTTTAAAACTACGCAACGGATTTTGATGCGGTTTTTTTATAATAGGTAGAGTGATTGAAGAGGAAGGTTTATATGTATAATTACATGCTTCATATATTAGAGAACCACTTATAATTTCAAGATTTCTAATGCGAAGTCGTAAATAAACATATTTTTTTGCGCTTGCATTGCAAACGCTGGCTGAACTATACGAGATAGATCAAAATAATGTACTAAGTATTGTTTACCCTAAAAAGGTCTACATAAAAGTTCGCGATGGTATATGTTTATCTCTTCGGGATAACTTACAATAACCAATTTTTATGAATTTTATAATATTTTACAATATTTTTACGAAAAATAATGGCTCATTTACGAAGCGATTTAAAGCAATACAACATTTATCCTTGTCTAATTAAGTATCTTAAATAAGTTTTACATTTAATATAGAACAATATAGCCCCTTACAGTATGTAAATTAAACGAATAGTTTCGGAGATATTACAGGTTTAAAATATAGGGACATTGCGGTTGCGACGGTACCGGCTGGCCGCGGTGCGTGCGCGACGAAGCACGCGCCATTTATCGGAGCTCCCTAGCGAGGAAAATAACAAACTTAATAAAAACATGCCTTTCAGCGCGACATTTTTTATCTTAATTGTATTTACGTTCGTAATTTAATAATCCACACTAATATTATAAAATTTGAATGCGAAAGTAACTCTGTCTGTCTGTCTGTTACCCCCAACCAATTTTGCTGAAATTTGGTATGTAGATAGTTAGCATTCATGAGAAGCATATTATTTTTTGGAAATTCAACCCCTAAATGGGTTAAAAGGGGTGGCAAAGTGTGTATGAGAAAAATATTTTTATTGCACATTTTTGCATGAAACTTTGAATCAATGCTTTTTAGTACAAATGATGAAATACGTATTTCAGGATTTTTCGAAATTCACCCGAGTTCGAGTTTATCATTAAAGAAAAACACACAAAGAAATTATGATATACATAGTAGCAAAATTGGTTAAAAATCACTACTTCCCTACTAATAATATAAATGCGAAATTAACTCTGTCTGTCTGTCTGTTACGCTTTCACGCTTAAACCAATAAACATCTTTGCGTAAAGTAAAAAAAAACCTTTAAAAGTAAACAGTAATTTTTTTTTGTTGCCCGGACCGGAAATAGAATACAAGATCTCAAGAAGTAATTCCGAAGACGGACGGTTAGACCTCAGAGACGATACGTATATTTCTAAAATGTCAAAAATAAAATCTGTAAGAGGTTCCCATAACTTGCTATACAGTTTAATTTAACAGGATTTGCCGAAGTGCAGATAAAACTGTAAACACAATAACGTATTCCTACTATTTATCTGAGGTAAAATTAGAAAAAAGAAAGTGTATGTTCAGTTTTGACAGCAAAATTGCTAAATTGATTTTAATATTTACAAAAAAATAGATGAAACTTTGGATAGCGATATAGGCTACATTTTATCTTAAAAATTTAACGAGTAGTGTTGGAGAGCTAAATATCAAATTAGTAGACTACGCGCGCGAAGCCGGGGGTAACAGCTAGTTGTATATTTAGATGAGATAACTATACAGTTTTTTATAAAGCTTAGCTAAGTACTTAAAGAATATAAAGCTACATAAATATACACATTGCGCCTAAAAGACAACCATTTCTACGAACCTCTTATATTGTAAGGTGGGCAAGAATTTAGCAATTGTCGTCTGACCCAAATCCAACGGATGTTACCAGTTTCATGAAAGAGCCGTGAAAAAACGCGTAAAAAGAATTTGGCTTAACTCTGCATAAAAGTTTTACTTGAAACAAAAGTGGTATAGAGTTGCGTTTATACTAATTTAAATTTATATTATTGTTTCAATGGAAGCGCATTAAATCAATATGCATTTTTTTATAGAGACAGACAGACATAAACAGACACACATAGCGAGAAATATGTTTAACTTATAACACCCCTTTTTTCGTCGTAAATTAAAAAAAACATGTATTTCTTCAAATAATTATTTCTATTTCTATTTTATTCTTAAATATTTTTCACACCAAAGAAGTCAGGCAGTCATCAGTCTTAAAATGTCGAGCACTGACGTTTTGGTGGCAATAGCAGCCACTAGTTTAATAGTCTAGCAATATAATTTATTAGAATATTTCTGGTGAATATAGATGATGATTTCGTAACATTCCTAAGCCAAAAAGTGTATTGTCGTCTCCACAGCGTTTCTGTTTTAGATATACCTATGACGCTGTACCTCAATGGCGCGATATAATAGACGTGTGTTTTTTGCCTCGTCCGTGCTGACGCAGGTGTTTGCTACTCAACAAAAAAATGCTTAAACCTGCTTTAACACACATTTTTAGCATACAATACGCACGCACTGGTGAAATATAATCAATTTAAATCATTGTAAGCAATTATTAGCATCAAAAAGTACGTTCTCAATAATGTGCCTAAAGATTGGACACAAACTACAACTTTGATTTTTATAGTTCATCTATGCCCAGACAAAAATATTCAGTAAACATACAAAACTTAAAAAACGGAATATTTGAAAGTCGTTCCTAGGTTTGAAGTGACTGGATCAAGGAGTACTATTTTGAACTGACTTTAAAAAAAGAAGGAGGTTGTATTTTGACCCTTTGTTTTCAAATGCTTAAATGTTTGAATAACAAATTAAAAATTGATCTAACCCCAAAGTAAGCAAATCACATGGTTGTATTAGTAATAATGCATACATAGAAATACTTAAATAGATACCATTACAAAATTCTTTAACACCTAGACCTGAAAAAACATACTAAATGTACTTTAGATGTTTATCACAAAAATGCCTACCCCGTCAGGAATCGACCGTGGGCCTCGCTGCTGCAAATCTTATCCCTCGGCTAACGTGATGTAAATATCATTTCAATCGGACCTACAGTATTTGAGGTTTAGGTACAGGTATAGACTACCAAGAGTATATAAATACTACGTAATAAGAGGCGGGACTTCCATAGATACATAGCAAACCCGAATTGTGTATGAAGCTTACTTAGTGACAGATGACACTTGACAGATAGATATAACCCGTTTAATTTGAAAATAAGTCTAATGGCATTCAGATTTAAGGCAACTAGTGTCATATGATTTAGGTGAATAAAAAACATAGCAAATTTAATTATTTTATTTTTTTATATAAATGTTGCGCCAAACTAGTACTACCGATACAAGCACATACTTGATCATACGAGTAAGTTCTAAAAAGAAGTTTTATTTTTATTTTTGTTCATATCAGGCACAAGACGTCCACTGCTGTACATAGGCCTACCCAAAGTTATCCAAACTTAAAAATCTATAAATCTTGATAAAGAATCATTTGACCAGAATCGTTTATCAAAAACGGCGCTATTTTTTGTTACAATCGCTGCCGCTTCTTTAAATGATCGGTAATTTGTGATTTTTCACACACGCCTTTTCAATTCGCGAACAGACTTTAAAACATTTGCAATCAATCATTGTTTAAAAAAAATCAAACGTTCTTTTTAGTAGTTTTTATCGTATATTAGACTTATTTATATTCACATTTTTGCGTTTTAAGCATTCTCCCTATTACCTACTAAAAATTGCATTTAAAAAAATATCTTCATGTTTTATAGTCTTTGAACATTTCGTTTATAGTACTTAGTAATAAGTATCTGCTATTGTAATATTATACATTTCTTAAGTATATATGTATTCCTAAAAATCGTTAAATTAAACAAAAATAGCAAATAATTGTAAATATCTGTCAAAGATCAAAATGATTCCAGAACTTTGAAAAATTGCAAATAATAGCCTTGCACACATCATAACAGCTGTTTCTTTCATTTTTAATTAAAATAAAAATTTGTGTTTACAAATACAAACTTTTTACAAATTTTATTTATACTTTGTCCGGCTGCGACCTCATTTTTGAACTGTAAGGACTTAAGTTTTACGTTATTTCGTTAAAACAATATATGTTGCCGCCTAAAACTTTCCTTAGTTATTTATCATGTTGTTTTTCTTCGATAACTATTTTATTTACACTCTCTAACGAATGTCTGGCCCAATAAACAATCATTCGTCAACAATATCAGTAATGTATGGTAAATATTAACTATTTGTGGGTTTTATAGTATTTTATATTATAGTACATACCTTTATATACGTATATATATTTCTTGTGTGCGTGTGTATGTCACTAAACTCCTAGACGACTGGAGCGATTATGATTTTTGTGTGTGTGTTCAAGTGGATTCGAGAATAGTTTAGGATTATATTCACAATTTGGTCCACCGGAAAATGTTTTTTTTATTATTTTTTTTATTTGTAAGTAGTCGATGATTTTGGAATATTTTACATTACGGCAGGCTGCGTTTCTATCGGGACATCAAATATTATGTAGTAGCTGTTAATGTCACGCGATACGAAGTTTGGTGGATCGGCTAGTTACTGTAAGTATATAATTTGTGGTACCTATCGATCAAGCTTTATTTCGTTCTCGTTAAACAGCGTAGATAAGTTTATCTGATTAAATAATACAAGATGTTAACCTAATTACTGTCAATTAATTTTTTTAAGGATAGGTGTAGTAGGTATCTTTAAAAAAATATGTATTTTTCATTGAGATATAAGTACTAACGTACTTATCTCAATGGTATTTTTGATTGTTGCATAAACTAATTTTGTCCTAATTCGAAGGTACATAAAAAATGCAAAGGAAGCATTTACCATTCTGCCATATGCTTCGGTAGGCATCAACCCAAAAATGTATTAGCGGTTCGCGGGACATAAAAAGAAAATTGTAAAATAAAACGCCAAAGAGGCGGTACAAGGGCGGCACGCTCCACGGTTCTGTGCCGTGCTTTTTTCATACCTTTTACAAAGACAGCTGTTGTTTGATGACCACTCATAGTGTTCGGTTTTTTCTTCGAAATGCTCCAATGTTAAATGATACTGTGGTCAAAGTGGTCCCAAGAAACCTACTCATAGAATTATATTTTAGCAGATGTTTTGTCGAAATAGTTTTTGAAGTACTATTCCAATCTTACTATAACTTGAGTTTCTTTGCAATTTTTTATAATCTTGATGAAAATACTAACATAAATATTTTACGTCCACGTATAAGTCTCGCGATCACGAAATCTATCTGTCCATGTTTAATTTTCAGTCATTATCGGTGCTACAGGTATTAAGATCGTTACTATTTCCCTCAACTTCTAACCAATGTGCTCGTAAAAAGAAGCGTTCCATTTTCAAAAACGATACTTCAAAACAAAAAATGAGCAAAAACTAATCCATATTAATCCTAAAAATGTGGGGAGATGTTGGAAATTACATAATAAAATCGATTTGCCGCCTTCTCGGAAGCAACGAATGCGACACTTGTTTAATCTGCCATCACAGATGACGCTTGTATTTCAAGCCACGTGTTCCACGTTTTGTAGATTTTTTGCATATTTATATTCTGTTAACATTTTACTTTTAATATGAGATTGAGTTTAACGATTTTATTTATAATTCCTAGAAATACAGCATTATCTAAAAAATCAAAATTAAATTATAATTCCGGATTCACACAATAAATGGCAGTCAAAGGGTTAATTTTTATGCAATTGTTTCACCCGTTCTTTTTGTATGGGAAAACTTAAAATGTTGTTTTTCCTAGTTTCGACTTCGGCTAGGTTTTCCTTTTTCTTAACTGTAAAACCTTCTCTAGACTTCTATAAATAATTCAAAACCAAAATTAGCCAAACCGGTTCAGCTGTTCTCGAGTCGATCAATAGAACAAAACAAAAACGTACGTGTTGAAATGTGGGATTACCATTACATAGGAATAGAAATCATTAAGTCAGACGAGGGCAGGTAATTATAATAGCACTTGCTTGTGGTACATCATGACCACTGGATACATTCTCACCTCAGAGTATGAGCAATATGTACCTACCTACTCCAGGTGCTGACTTGATGGTCAATGGTACATGTTTAACGCCATCAACCATTCGTAAAACTTAAGTTCGATTCTTAATAGGGGCAGGCATTTATGTGATGTGTTTGCCTTCATTTTTGAGTATTTGTTAAATTTAAATCTGTATTTTTAGGTATTCCTATGTACTAGCGTCGCAGACTAATACCTAACACAACCATTTAGGTAATTTATATACTATGGGGTAATATCAACTCATGTAATGTAACTTGTTTAGGGATATTTAGTGAAACTTTTAGTATGATGTTTGTGTGATCATAAGAATTATGAATACAGAGGCTGCGGATCTTATTACTGAAATATATTATATAGAAATGAAATTATTGACCACTTCGTTGTTCGAGGAGCTAGCGTAGACGCCTAGTTCCACCGACCAACCGCGAGGCTCGAGTTCGATTCCCTATGTGGCAGGCATCTGTGTAATAAACATTTAGGTGTCTGCATTTCCGAATCTGGGTGTTCATTCGATCTAGTCTCGTATCTATTAAGGTAGGTATATCTATTTATTCTATGTATTAGAATCTTTGACTAACGCCCATAACATAACACAAGCATCTAATCGCCCCTGTGGTCTAGGGGTCCGAAGTCGGACTTCATTTCTTGAGGTCTAGGGTTCGATCCTCGGGTCAGGTAACAAAAAAATAGAAAATTTGAGGTTTCTCAATTTTCTGATAGAAATAACGATGCCCGGGATTGGATATGTGCCCGGTTAGCGTTAGGCTTGCCACCTATTACATTGTGGGACTTTAGTTTCTTCGGCTAGTCGTGGGTGCTCTAATTATGCTTCTGTCTACCTCTTCAGGGATATATTTATAAAGATACCTATTAAATTTGGATTATTTGGGGTTCCATTAAATTTTGTAACTTGTCCCGGGATATTTATTTATTATTATTTGTTTAATAATTAATGTTTCTATGTATTATTTCAAACAATTGAAGTTTATAAGATCAAAACTTAAAAAGTTAGTACAGTACTACTATTTAAATTATGCGCTTCGACTTTACACTTTTTACTCTTTTCACACTTTATACTTTTATTTTTAAATTGGCTGACCTTATCTAAATTTAAGTGAAATGATTAATCATGTGTAATACAACTCTATACAGTTATCTATATATCTATTTAAATAGTTACTATTATACTATGTTTTAATCAAAAAATATTTATTACTTACTGTTATCAGCAACTAAACCCGTTTTTATAAACCCAGTCAGCAGTAACAGAAAAAAAAATCCAAGCCTCATTAATAAGTTAATACAATAAATCAGAGCAAGGCTTGCGCAATGTTTTTACTTAGGGAAAAATAAAATACCCATTCCTGTGTTAATAAATGGCCAAATTGGAAATTCAAATGAAGCACGCCAAATTTATGGGCCCTTTCTCTCCCTACCGTCAGCCTGTCCATATCGTGTCATACAATATATAGGTATATACAGCAAGGGGATGATTTGCAGCAATCTTAGGGTGTTACCAGTATCGTGGGTTACAAAAAATAGAAAGTAACTCAAGCTAATTTGAACCCATTTTTTTTATTTGCCCTTTTTTATTCATTTACGATGACAGCGAACAAACAGACGAAGAAGACAAATGTGGCCTAAAGATATCATAGACGGTATAAGTCCGCCGCCGATCTATGGCCCGTGTTTCAGGTATAATTGTATGCACATATTTCATTGCCAGTCGCTGACATTATGGTGGCAGAAATAGTCAAGATTGTGTCCAGCAACTTGAAGCACAGGGCTTCGCCATAAGTGGTATTATTGAAATGGCACGTTTATACCTATGCTATCCCCGTACTAGAGTGGAAATGATCTATTCTAGATAGGGGACCCGGAGCAACAGGGCGATAGATTTATTTTTATACAAGAGGAGGCAATCGAGCAAGTAGGTCACCTGATGGAAAGTGACCACCACCGCCCACGGACATCCGCAACACCAGGAGTATCACAGATGCGTTGCCAACCTTTAAGGAACCTCTTTTCTTGAAGGTCTCTAAGTCATAATTGTTTGGAAATACCGCCCTCGATATTTCGATAGATACATGAAATAAATAAATAAATAAAATGAACCAAATTTCATTCGGCAGGTCTGTGAAAATCTTCACACTTGGTACTCTTTGCCTACCACGCAAGGGATTTGGTATGATGATATGTATGTAACTAATGATTATAAATAAATGTAAACAATATTTTTGAATATAACAAAAAACGTAAGTAGATAATGCTATCATATAGACCAGGCCTTGGCAAAAGGCGGCCCGCGGGCCGAATCCGACCCGCGGTAGAATTTTGTCTGGCCCGTGAAGGATTGTATGTATTATTATTAAAAACACAAACATTAGTTTTTGTTTAACCTAAATTGGTGCATAAAAAGTATTGTAGATAAAATATTTAGAATTCCTATTAGCTATTCGAAAATATAATCATGATAATTGAACAATTACAGTATGTGTAATAGTCGCACAATTTTGTTAGTTATTATACGTATTATATCACATTGGCTGGCACAACCCTTGGCCTGAGCAAAAACTATTCTTATAATATGAAAAAAAAAACTGTTTGGCCCGAGGTCAAATTTTCATCTGCAATGTGGCCCGACTATCAAAATATTTGCCCACCCCTGATATAGACAGATATCATAATTGTATTTGTCAAATTTAAATCTATATTCAACTGATTATTGTGGAAGTATTTGCATGCCATCCAAACTGATATTAAATTATTCAAGTATGTATGTCTGTGTTTCTGTCTGTCTGTTCTGCTTTCACGGATGGTTTAAGCTTGAAAGGACCAATTTTGATAAAATTTAATATGCATGTAGTTAAAGATAGGCTGTAGTTTTGTTTATTCAACCTCCAATTAATACCTAAAACAAATGAAAATGTATATACAAATCGTGTTGAAGTTTATCGAAGCTACTGTCCGAAGTATCGTACGAGTATCTACGTATATGAAGACGCTGGTTAACTGGCAGATAAAGAATTAAGCATCAACTTAAGCACAATATGTTCATGCAAGTAAAAAAAGTGTGCAAAAAATTGGACAGCCATTATTATTTTAAGATGAATCCTTGTCAAGCTATGTCAGTATATTTATTTAAAAGAAAGTTTTTAATGTAAAAAGGAAAGGAAATGCAAAAACCCGATCATCCTACCTGCAAGCTCTGTCCCTTTACGCCTGGAAAGGGCACAAAGTACAAACGTCCTTTACCAAATGTTATTGAAGAAATGTATAAAAAAACCATTGGCATCACGCAAAAAGTTCTTTGTATTCTAATGCATTTCTTTTCCTGGTTGAAATAAAAAAAAGTATCTTTGAAGGTTCTATTTTTAAATGATCGAAATAATTGAATTTTGAAATATGTGTATGAAGTTTACCTATGTTAAAGAAAATTATTATACTTCGAAAGTTTCGATGGCTTTTAGGCTATGGCAAATAGTCGAATGGCCACACTATAGTATGTTGAATAGAAGAAATCATAGCGATCCTTGACCGACCTACACAACTGAACCTTGAGCGGTAAGAAAAAAAACCTTTTTTTAGATTTTGTTGCGACATTTACAAGTCTAATAACAATCAACAATCACGATTCAGATGAGTTATTGGTGAATTCTGTAACCACTTATTAACTTTTTTTCACTAGGAGCGGCTGCGTCAGGCAGCTCTCTTTATAGTAGAAGATAACCGTCGTCCGTAAATACTGTAAAGCTATTTTTGACCGTGTACTTATTAAAAATTTTCAAATCTACTACTACTAGTAATACTATCTTCAAGTACGAAAAGCGATGATGGAGCACAAACGTTATCACTCAGGAATAGCGAAAGACGGTGATACTATCCCGGGTGAATTGAGTTTGTAATGAATAAGACATTATCCTCTGTAACTTGACTTCTTGAGGTCACAGGTTCAATCCCTGATCGGGCAATAAAAAAAGAATAAAATGTGTATTTTCAAATTTATAATAAAAATAACGTTGCCCGGTATTGGATATGTGCCTGGTTGGCGATAGGCTTGCCACCTATCACACTGGGGGACATACGGCCAATATTATTAATTTATCTAAGAGATTGTGCTATTTTCGATCTATTTATTTTTCAATATTTAACAGAAATATATTAGCAACTTAATTATTAATATTGGCCTTCAGTGTTTTCGGCTAGTCGTGGGCGCCCTGGTTGTATATTTGCCTACCTCTTTGGAGATATGGGCGTGAAGATAATTTGATCCGTAATCTGTACAATAATCCAATACATAATGTCTTTAGTTTAACTGTCAGGTACTAAACTTAGCTACTAACATAATAATTAAAAATCACAACGTAAGTAGGTACCTACTTATCATGAAATATCTACAGTAGGTTATTCATTCATTAGGCAGAAGCTTATCTTAATTTACCACTAGTTTCCCCCGTGTTGGTCCGGGCTCCTTTGTAGAATAGACCATCTGCCTTCCTTGCCAGGCAGCTCGTAAAAGGCGAGCATAGGCTTACTATCACTAACACCGCGACATCCGACTAGGTGGTAGAGTTTGGCAGCGACTCGCCCAGATTGGTACCACCGCCTTACCTATTCCTGCCGCCATAACGCCATGACGTGTTCCGGTTCGGAGGGTAAGGTAGCCGGTAAACTTACTTTTGCTCGAGGCCTAACATCCCGACCTCAGGTTGGCAACGCACGCACCATTACCAACTTTGGTGTCTCTAGGCGGCGTGAATTTCTTACCATCAGGAAATCCGTCTGCTTGTTTGCCTTCCTATAACATAAAAAAAAAAGTTGTACACTTCGTCCAATAAATATAGATTGATTTCTTTGAAGTTATACTTCTTTTGGCGCGTTAGGAAAAAATGATGAGGGTAAATTTTTACAATGCGCGCGCACACCGTCACGAAAAACCGACATGATGAAGTTAGCTATAGATAACATTTTAGTTTTTTATTAAATATTAAATAAACTTTATTTAACTAAATAATGCATTATAATAAAACTTTTAATGTATTAAATACCTTTTTTCTATAGTTAGTGTCATTTTGTCTACAAATGTAAAATAAGGCAAAAAATAAAATTTTCAAAAATATTTTTATCTTATTACGCCGAAGAAGTATAACTTCTAACGCGTGTACCGACATCAGTACACACACAATTTTTTTTTTATTCTGTGCTAAAGTATATGACTACTTTTTTAACCAGCACTATGTTCGAATCATTGCCACAAATCTTTTTTTTTTACTTTTTAAGTCTCAACCTCGAGTATATTTCATAAACATGTACAGGCACATCCAGGGCACCCACGACTAACCAAAGACACTAGTCCCACAATGTAACAGGCCTATCGCCAAGTGGGCACATATCCAATCCTGGGCAAGGGTGTAGTTACAAAATACCTAATACAAAATTGAAAATAAACATTTGCTATATTTTCTTGCCCATTTGTATTGTTATTATGTATGTATTATTGTATGTATTATTTTTATAACCTATCACTTCATCAGAATTTGGCCAGGCACTGAGAAATTCGACGAAAAAAACACATCGGGCGTATATTTTTTTCTAATTTTAAATTGGTACACAAATTAAGTAGTAATATTTTACAATAGAATATAATAACTCTTTCTTGTGCACCAAGTACATAAATAAATACACTAAACATTAAACTTAAAAACTAAGTACACAATGGCGGCCTTATAAAAGTGACGTCTTCCAGACAAAGAAATGTTGTGCGATGGCGCTCTTCACGACAGAGATGTAATGCAGATATATGAAATTGGAATAAAAATATTTCTAATGCTAATAGAAGGATGGTAAGAAGAGTACTTAATGGCCGCCTGATAGCCAAAAGTAACCCCTTCCAGGCATAGAAATGTTGTGCGATGGCGCTCTTCACGAAAGATATGTAATGCAGGGATATGAAATTTGGAATAAAAATGTTTTTAATGCTAATAAAAGGGTGGTAAGATGAGCACTTAATGGCCGATTATAGCCAAAATTGACCTCTTCCAGGCAAAGAAATGTTGTGCGGTGACGCTCTTAACAAAAGAGATGTAGTGCAGGAATATGAAATTGGGACAAAATATTTCTAATGCTAATAAGAGGTTGGTAAGATGAGCAATTAACTCACTCTTATCTCTTAATATTCATCCTAAAAATACAGTTGTTAGAAATTACTAGAAGTTATTAACTACATTTCTGACAAACAACGAGTGATGTATATGATCTATGATGACGCAAAGTATATTATCATAAAAAAATATTTCAACAAAATAATATGTTGGTGTTATGATATCTTTATCTAACGTTTTACTAAGGGCAATGTACAGAACTAAAAAACACTATCAGAACGCAAACATTGTAATTGGTATCGGTAATTACATAATGTATTTGGGTTACAAATAATAACTAATGCGATATAACTATCTACTTATTAGACAATGATGTTTTACCGACAATCGCGTTATTAAAAAAAACAAATAATCCTACCGTCAATATTAATAACATATCTGAAATAGGACTACCTTTTAGTCAACAAGCAAAGACTCTTATTTTTAAATGTAACAAAAGTAACTTAGCAATAAAGATGTAGAAGGTCTATCTTTATCTGCGGATAATTTATTAAATATTGGTCGATAATCTTTTATACTTATATCTATTTATACTTATAACAAAACTGTAGAAGAGTGAATGCTGCACGTACATTATAAAAAAATTGGTGCAGGCGACTAAAAAGGGTAGCAAAACACACTTTTAGCGTTTTTTTTCTGTCTATATTCCGACCGCGATTAATATCGAATGTACTTACTTACTACGTACTTACCACGTATGCTAAAATACGTCAGCAGTATAATGTTTTTTTCATACAAAATAATTATTGATCTTAGTGACAAAATACACAAGATTAACATTAATATGCTTTATAATACTAGTGTTTCCGAAACACGATTCATTTCACTTTACTCAATAGAAAAAAATCAAAAAGTTAACCCTTTTTTGAAAGCAAAACCCAATAGTCTACTTAAATTATGAAAATATCGAGACCGGATTTAACATTAACATAGATAAGTACTATACCTACAAGATGAGTGTTGTTTCAGTTTTTATACTTTTTTTCAAATTACTTTTATAGTGTCAAAAATAGTGATTTGTCGCTTAGGACATTAACTTAAGACCGCAATATTTCATAGTAGTCATAGAACGGGAGAGTGCGGCGATTGGCTCTTCTGGCTGACTAAGTATGGGGCCTTAAAGAAAATTTACATTGGAAATGTTATAAAATAACTAGTAACATGCGGTTTGAGGCTTCGCCTATGATAAATTGTAAGCTGTCCTATCTCTCAAGCTGGATCAACCTGCACACGATGTGAAAAATTTGATTAAAATCGGTTTATTATTTTTTGTGTAATATGTGTGATGTGATACGTAAAAAACTGCACAAACTGACCCAACTACATCATTGGTAGCACGTCACGATTTGATCATTCTTTTTTCGTGGCGGATCATTTGCATAAATACATAATAACTCAAAACTAGAGATAGGATGCTAATAACATAGATTTATTAGCATCCTATCTCTAGTTTTGAGTTCATCAATGGTGTGGTCTTTTTTTATGATACTTAAGGCAAACAAGCAGACGGATTTCCTGATGTTAAGAAATTCACGCCGCTAGAGACACTAAAGATGGTAATGGTGCGTTGCCAACCTGAGGCCGGGATGTTAGGCCTCGAGCAAAAGCAAGTTTACCGGCTACCTTACCCTACGAACTGGAACACGTCATGACGTTATGGCGGCAGGTCGTCGTCAACACGGACAAATTTTGTGCACTATTAAGTATAACTCAGAAACCACTAGTAGGATCACGACAAAAATATTATGGGAGTCCTTCGGAATCCTGACTATTTGTCCTAAAATTGAACCGTCAAATCTAACTGTTATTGGCCGAATAACTGCGTAAAAATCATTAAAAATAAAAAAAACAGTCGATTTTAGACCCTCCTCCTTTTTTGGGAGGCGGTTAAACATAGGGGCAGGCGACTAAAAAATAATAACATTTTTAGCATTTTTGTCTGTCTGTGTCTCTGTCGGCATCTCGATCACAATACACGCCAAATCTACTGAACCGATTGTAATGAAATTTACTAGATAGGTACTTTGTGTTCCGAGAAAGGATTACGGCCGACTGAATTGTAACGAAACTTGGATGATAGATACTTTATGCATACTGAGGAATATCGGTAATAGGATACTTTCATCCCACTAACTAGAAGACTAACTTGTCGCCTCTGTGGTCTAACGGTCCAGGTGTTGACTTAACTTCATAAGGTCCCGAGTTCGATTCCCGGTCGGCCAACAAAAAGAAAATGTGTTTTTTTTCCAATTTACTAATAAAAAAAAATTTGCCCGGGATTGGATGTGTGCCCGGTTTGCGATATGCTTGCCACCTATCACATTGTGGGACTTAGTGTCTTCGGCTAGTCGAGGGTGCCATGGTTGTGCCTCTGCCTATCACTTCGGGGGTATGGGCGTGAAGACACTTTTTTTAACTTAAATCAACGAAAAAATGCAATAAGGTAAATTAAAAAAAACAATTCTTTTCGAGATGCTTAAAATTAGACCTTTACCGACAATTTGCATTAAACCCTTTTTACTAATGTAATATTTTATGTTGACACAGAACAAACCATCTTTTAAGATACATTCAAAATCAATAATCAAAAAAATTTGAATTCCCATCCAAGACGCCTAACCTAGGCTGTAAAGCTCTTTGTGTGCACTTACATAAAGGAAATAAAAAAAAACTGTCACATTTGAATTTTATCGCCCTCATTGTTGCAACAAAACTACTAAAATAAGCCTTTCAAAGAATGCAAATCAGTATGCAAATTTCTTACAATGTGGGATTTGTTTACCTATTGTAAAATGTGTAGAAAATAGACTATCTTGTTTTAAAGTTGTCAAAGAAACGGTACCTCTGGAGGTAATAAAAAAAAGAGTTGATTGTTTAGTCAATATCCTGGTGTTAGGGTTACCTCTTCACAAAGTTATGTACGAAGTAAATACTGTACTTTGTAATGTTTGTTATATACATAATATTCTAGTTATAAAAAATGTATTGGTGTAAACGTATCTATTTCCATGTAAGCTATTTTACTTATGTAAAAATAAAATATTGTAACGTTTGCCAAGTTCGGGAAGGCTTAAGTTTATTTATTTATTTGTAACACAACATTATAATTTTAGAAAACACAGATTTTCGGTGTTTGCGCGGAAATTGAATTTCTAAATAATATTCTATTTAAATCAGGCAATTAATATTGTTACCCATACGAACATCATTAAGCTGAAGAGTTCTCTCACTCTAACTCTGGGACAACTTGCCCGATTTGAAAAAATCTTTCATTGTTAAATAGCTCATTTATCGAGGAAGGCTATATCCTAGATATCATCACGCTAAGACCAATAGAGCGGAGCACCAATAAAGAATGTTTCAAAATCAGGGGATTTGTTTCCTGTGTTTTTCTATACTTTTAGTTAATGTCAAGCGATACGATGTTCGCCGAGTCGGCTAGTATAAGATATACAAACTTAAATGTGCATTAATAAATAATACATTCCAATGCCGCGCGAGCGAAACTTACAATAGAAATTATTAGAAAAAAAAAAGTATCTTCACGCCCATATCCCCGAAGAGGTAGGCAGAGGCACAACCAGGGCACCCACGACTAGCCGAAGGTACTAAGTCCCACAATGTGGTAGGTGGCAAGCCTATCGCCAACCGGGCACATATCCTATCCCGAGCAACATTTTTTTCATTGGAAAATTGGAAAAACCAAATTTTCTTTTTGTTGCCCGACCCGGGATTCGAACCCGAGACCTCAAGCAGTCAAGTCCAACAACTGAACTGCTAGACCACAGAGCCAAATTTACAAAGTTGGTTGTAAGTGTAACATATTAATATTACAGTCTTATATCGCTAAGATCTTGACGTTGGCGTAGACGTTGCCGTTGCTGTTGAGTTTAGTTTGTTGCAGGCGACGGTCATCTTATTCCTTTAGAATATCACTGATTAAATAATTGTTTCAAATTTGAAATTAAATGATAATTGAATTTGATCTAATATAATTAAATGACATGGTTTATTAATTTTAAATAAAATTTACTTTAACATATGTAATTAACTAATGTATCTTACTTACAAATTAAATATTGCATACCATAACGTGATAGGTAGAATATGTAAGTACTAAAAATTATATGTTACAGCTTTGGAAAACTCATATTAATTAATAAAAATTTTCTTTGAAAAGTGGTTTCAATTTGTCATCCTAATCCCTGAATTATCCAAACACATATATTTGATTACAGCTTATTTTTCTTTACAGTAATTATAATAGAGATTTTTCCGTAATAAATATTTTGTTACAGCAAAAAACATTTATTTATTAATTTAAATTTTGGCAACCCTATTTGAGATAAATTCATAACAATAGATTGTTCATCACTTCGTCCTAAGTTAGTTGTTTATTCAAAATAAATATGTTTATAGTCATAAAGTCCACAAGTGAATTGATTTAAAAATATTTGAAAGAAAGCTGTGTTGGGAAAAATATATAGCTGTTGAAAAGAATCTTAGTTACGTCTATAGTATCCCAAACTTGAAGCCCTTTGAGAGTAGAGGAGAAGCCTTTTAAGGCCCTTCTACCAATATATTTAGATTTATCGAAATGAAACATATGAAAACATGACAATAATAATTTGAGTTGACAACACAATACTAGATGTTAATACTTTTTAAATTAAAGGTATCTTCACGTTCATAACCTCCAAGAGGAAGGCAGAGGCACAACCATTGGCAATTGCGACTAGCCGAAGACATTAGGCCCCACAATGCGATAGGTGGCAAGCCTATTGCCAACCGGACACATATCCAATCCCAAGCATTGTTTTTTTTTAATTTAACAAATTGAAAATACATTAAATGAAAAGTTTAAAAAAAAAATTGTCAAGGCAAGTGGTAAAATCAGCGTCAGGCATCAGGCATGATCACATTTTGGCTGAGTTTCGAATTTAGTTGTAAATAAGGTAACAGGAGTAGCTACTGCAGGAAAGCAGCTCTTCCAATACCTAGCCTCATGAGTGATCGGTGGCATTATGCGTGTACGCTAACTTCAATCAAAGAACTTAAGGCCCCATACTTAGTCAGCTAGAAGAGCCAATCGCCGCACTCCCCCGTTCATGATTACTATGAAAAATTGCGCTCTAAAGTAAACGTATTAAGCGACAAATCACAATTTTTGACACTATAAAAGTAATTTGAAAAAAAGTATAAAATATATACACGTTGTTTGGAGTTAACACTTGTACTTATCCACTGTATACTTTATTTAACACTTTCTGTTACTTTCTAGCCAACCGGTTTCACTGTTTACAGCATCATCAAGGCTTTGAAACGTGAGGGAGATGATGGAATTCCACCAAGTGCCGACGATAGCAAGTATAGATTCTACAATATAAAAACTGAAACACTTATCTTTTAGGTATAGTACTTATCTATGTTTATGTTAAATCTGGTGTCGATATTTTCATAATTTAAGTAGACAGTTGGGTTTTGTTAACTTTTTGATTTTTTTCTGTCGAGCAAAGTGAAATGAATCGTGTTTTGGAAACACTAGTCTAATAAAGCATATTCATGTTAATCTTGTGTATTTTTGTCACCAAGATCCATGATTGCTTTGTATGAAAAAAACATAATACTGATGACGTATTTCAGCATACATGGACCCTTAACGCGAATTTAAAGAACAGTAGGTCTACTCTTGAATCTTAGGACTTAGTGTCATGCGAATTGGAAATGAGAATCGTTTCTGTCATTTTAGGTACTTTGGAACACAGTACTAGCGGATTATTAACATTTAACGAACATTAATAATTTGCTAGTATTATGGTAAAAAGTACCTACCTAAAATGACATACCTACTCGATTCCAATTGTCATTATTGCATGAATCGAGCTTCAATTTATGTAACTTGTTCAGGGACATTTGTTTATTATTATTAAAGAATATTGCATACCTATATCACTGGTCTTCGATTGCTGTGCAGTAAATTTTCCGGGTAGGAATCTACCGCTTACCCGTAGGGCTACTCTCGAATCTCGATTTCATGGAAATTGGAAATTGAAATCGGATATATCGGTAGTCTTCGACACAATACTAGCGAATTATAAACATTTAATTAATAATAAACGTTACATTATTTTACCGAATTTGATTATTTATTGTTGGAAGTACATGTTAATAATCTGCTTATACTGTGTTCAAGAGTAGGTACCTAAAAGTAGGTATCCGATTCTAATTCCAGTGTTTATGAAATCGATATTCAATAGAAAGGTTTACTATATTATGTTCCTTTCATAATCACAGTGCCTTGTTTCGGATTGTTCCTGTACAGAAGATAAGGTAGATAGATACCCAGTAGACTTTCGCAATAGACCCAAAATTCCGACCACTAGCCAGCGATGATGATGTCAGCAGGACCTTTTCCTCTTACCTACGACTAAAAGAGTTGTGAGCTTGATAGTTGTTTTATCACATAAAACCACAGTTATAGCCTGTTTTTGAATCTCAGATACTAAATTGACATAGGTAATGTTGTCAGTTTTTTGAGACTCATAAATAGTGTCGTGTCATTATCGAAAAATGTTAACTTGAATACCGATTTTTATAAGTTATACTGGAAAATCAGAACATGTGTATTTAGAACGCATAAATACAAAATTAATATGCTTTATAGTTGTAGGTTAATAAATAACATTATTTGTATTTTCGTAAAACACAATTCATAAATGAAACAGTACTAGGTTTTTTTTAATATTAATTTCATTTTTATTCAGATAATAATAACTCGAGATTTGAATACTCAAAATTATGTGATTCTTCATCTATGTATTACATAATTAACCTTGTTGAAAATTTTTTTCTTTGGTTTTCAACACGAGAGCTATACAATCCTTCCCATTACTGTGGTGTTACTAGATTAAACCCTCCAAAAAAAGCTTGGTATTCATTTAATTAGATTAAATATTAGGAAATTATACTACAAACCCTTGACCTACGTACCTTTTTTGATTCCTCTTGTTATTTCCTAAATTTTGGTGGTATTATTTTCAATTTTCGCGACACATTTTCATATTTTTTTTTAAATTTACCGATTTTTTACAGGTTTTTCAAAAATATTTTAGCAACCCTTTGTCATATTTTCAAAAACTTTATATCACCGTGTTCATCTCGTCGAGACCGACCCGTAAAAAGTTTTTGAAAATGCATTTAATTAAAAGAAAACAAACTGTACTATTTTTGTGGCAAAATATACCTTATAAACAAGTACGCGGCTCTCCTGATGGTAAGAGGTGACGGCAGTATAGTGACGGCACCGGATTAGAACATGGCATTGCTACTATGGTGGCAGGAATAGGTAAGGTGGTAGATTCTTATCCCAGCAATTTACAGCACAGCACTTTACCACCAGTGGTCTTGTTGGTAATGAGCCACTTCGCCTTTGCTCGCCTCTTGAGGGCTGCTAGGAGGCAAGCAAGACGGCAGATACCTCATTCTACACGGAGGATCCCCCAACACGGTGAAATATCAAACATTATGCTTCTCTTAACATTCTTAATCAAAATAACTAGATTTATAACGATTTAAAATAGGCATTAATCATAAGTTTCACGTAGTCGGGGTAGTGCTATTTTACACAGAACCAGAACCAACACGGGGGAAATTTACAAGTACATACTAACTAAATTGTAACTATATAAGTAGATTAATGTATTACCATCCCTGTTTAGCACCAATAATGCAAGCATATAATTTGCTTACTTTAGGATTAAATAAATTTTTGCAATTTGTTCGCCACCCGGTACTATTTTTTTTTCATTTAAAACATGACGCATTAACAAAAAATAACAATGCAACTTAACTTTACAAAAAATAACAGTAGGTAATTAATAATTTGCACACAACAGGCACCACGGACACATTTATACATTTCAATAGATTTAAGGACGAAAGGTTACCATCATTTTCAATTCAGTAAATTGCAAAAAACCAACTTCGATTTTATTATAATCTCGTCTAATTGCAGCCAATTTTGAGTATTTTTTTCGATTTCTATTCGATTCCGTTAAGAAAACCCAGACTTGTTGGTAATGGGACTACTTCGGTAGTACGCTATCTTAAATAAAAGAAGAGTCTTTTGAAATAAAGTTCTCTTTTTCGATGTTAGTTAAAGTTGGTAATAAATTAAGGGTTGTAGTATCAAATAAATTTAGGTTCTCCGTTCTTCGAAAATCTACATTAATTTACGTTTTGAAAAAAAATCGGTATCATAGTACAGCACTACAAAAAACACAGGTGTCACTATTTGTAAACTTGACATTTACATCTGTCAATTCAGTCTCTGAGATTAAAAAACAGGCTATAGTTACCTACCCAATTTAAGACTCACTTCGAATAGCAAAATGACTATTAAAAGATTAAAAAATAAAATATTAACAATGACAATGGCCTGGTGGTGTAAAGTTCACCGGGACAGCTAATAAAAAGCAAGAACGTGCCAAAACAAGGGTGAAATACAAAAGAACAAGGTAAGGTTAACATAAATGCGATTTAGTAAAAAGCCCCTTAAATCTTAACAGGGTGAATCATAATACCGGAAACTTGACATTACCCCGCGGTAAAAACGCACACGCGATCGCCAAAAAACGTATTGTTTACTGACGCGTTTTAGAACTCCCCTAATCATGCACTTTGCGTTTTTTTAAAGGTTTTTGTAAAGTCACGGGTGTTTACGTGGTAATTCGGTGTTGTGGTTTGACAGGTGATGTTTTGATTGGTTGCGGTTTGTTACAGTTTTTAATTATTGCACTATAATGAATGACATATGTTTTTTTTGTTTAACAATATTTCAATAGCATTTGAAACAAATTATACTCTATATTGCAATTATTATTATTTTTAAGAAGAAGGAGGAATTAATATTATTTTTGTACGAGACGGATGTAATATATTGTAAACTAGCTGTCCCGGCGAACTTCGTTCCACCCGTTCAGTTTGTATGGGAAAAAGTAAAATGTTGTTTTTCTTAATTTTCTCGCAACTTTTTTCCTTTTTCTTATCTTTTAAACCTTCCCTGGACTTGAACAAATAATTCAAAACCAAAATTAGTGAAATCGGTTCAGCCGTTCTCGAGTTTTAGCGAGACTAACGAACAGCAATTGATTTTTATATATATAGATTTTTTAATCTTAAGATTAGTACTGAAAGAAAGTGTTGTAAAATAGTGAAATAGTGGATCGTGGATTGGTTGGATCATACGGAAAGAATAGCAGATGAAAGATTGCTAAAGCAGATATATACAAAGCGAATGTGGATGGATGTACCTAGGTACCATTATACAATCAAAACTGTAACTGGGTACTTATACCTCTCCACAGTCAAATCTCTCGAGATTTATCCGAAGGTAGTGTCAAGAGCCTCCGAAACTTCTATGTAGGCTTAGAATAATAACGCTATAGAAAGATAGTCTTCATAGTAACGCTGTGTCAATATTGAAGCAAAAAACTAATTCACACACGCATGACGATTACTAGCTTACGCTTGTCACCACGCACACATGCACTTGTATTACGCTGCCAGTTAAAGTGCACTCAGTTTTCCCGAAAATGGGGAAAAGATGTCGACGATGATGATTGATGATGATTATTTTCTATTGCCAGTTAAATATAGTAGTCATTTAATTTTTTAGTATTACGAGGATCTCAATGTGAAATAAATAAAAGTAAACTACTAAATTGGCTACTAAACATTTTGGTACAATACAGTAGACATATCATTACTAATGAATGTCTTTTTTGCAGTTTACATAAAATTCCTTTAATAGATGTATTTCATGTATTTGAAATTAAGTAATGAGCTTTTATTTAACTTATTTCGACAGAGGACTTTACAAGGATTATCAAATATGTAATGGAATTTATCCTCTGATGGTTGCCTGAAATTCCCGCGTGGCGTACTACAAAATGAATTTTTTCCCACTCATTTGTTAGTAATAACAAGGTCATCAGGAATCATTTAAACAACGACAAACAATATTACTAATTTTAAATCAAAAACAGTGTTAGACTTTTCAACTATCAAGTAACACAAGTAGGTATGCATACAATATAACTTTTAACGAAAACAACAGCTACGTCATAAGAGAACGTATCACATACTTAAATAAATATCGGTAAAAACTATTTGAAAATTAACCAAGTGGTCAGTTAAAGTGGGAAAATATTTTAATGATCCGACAACATTGAGCATTGAAACAATACATAAACAACATTTTTCTTTCTGAACATAATTAACTAGAAAATACTATGAAATAATGAAAGCTTGCCAGTGAAAAACAATGTTATTATTATATTTTTGTTTATTAGATGTGTTGTGACACAATTTAAATACACAAACAGTCATAATTATTTTTTATTCGCGAGATGCGCTCGGCGCCATTTGACGTTGAACACTACGGCACGGTTTGGCGTTTGGAGCCATAAATGGCTCCAAATAAAATGCTTCAAAATGGACACGCGGACTTGGTTTCTATAGCGTTATTATTCTAAGTATGTAGGTATGAAAAGAATAATGTGTGTGACACTTGGCACTCGATAATCTTTGCCTATCAAGCAAGGAACTGGGCGTGGAAATACCTATGTATGCATATTACAAGAAAAAATATAATAAGTAAATTAGAAAAAAACAAAAATACCTACATGATAAATGCAACTTGTGATAAGTACATGATAAACCCAAAGACAATCTCACATAATTTTGAATTTATTGGGTTAAAGACGTTTTTTGAAGCAAAAAGTCTTAATCTATGGATATCCGCCTTTAGTTTATACTATTATTAAATAGTAGGTCCCGTTATTTAACAAAGCGGGTCATTTATTATACGCAATGGTTTTTTATGTACAAAAAATCTCACCTCGTCTATTGTTTAGGCTATTTTTAAAAGAACGTATTTTATTAGTGAAACTAACGGACACAAAGCTTGCGGCTGTTTTTTAGTATTTTGAATAAAAAACAATAATGGATTTCAAAGGATAAAAATACAATGGATTTGTTCAGGTTTTTAGCTGAGGTTTCACTTAATAACCCGCAGCTCCTGTTGACTTTTGTTAAAGAAATAGACTTTCTATTGAAATTTTTCGAGCAACTTAAAATGAGTGAACTTACAAGCACAGATTATGTAATAATGCTAAGGTATCACAAGTAACCGATTTTTTTATTTATTCAAACCGATTATGATATGTTTTTAAAAATATAAGGAGTTTTGGCGGAATAGATAGAAGAGATGGGTGCAGGTTTTTTTTAATTAATAAATAAAGTTAGTCTATTTTAGTTTTCCGTCGGGGGTGAAAACTATAGGTATATAATAGTTTTCAGCCCCCGACGGAAAACGAGGGTTGTCATTAGTTTGACATCTCTTTGTGTGTACCTGTGTTCGTCTGTCTGATGCATCATAACTTTTGAAAGGATAGACTAATTTTAATGTGGTTTTTTTTCGGTTGAAAACTGACGTGATCGATATAGTTCTTAGCCACACTACATGTACTTAGGTATATAGGGCTTAGGGGGATGTTAAAAAAATATATTTTAGGATTATGTTCAGTTGAGTACATATTTTTTATGAAGAAATTAGTGCAGTGTGTATTTTCTCGATATCGCCAAAATAACATCCGATAAGCTTAGGTATGAATGCTACCGTTTTCCTATGACTTAATGTAAATAAATTAAACTTGGCTAATGGCAGATGCATACCTACGCCCATTTATATCTATTAACTAGTAGTCGCCCGTTAGTCAAAATTCGACCATAATAAATTTTAATGTCTTGTTGATAAGAACGCCATCTTTATTTCTCAAGATCAACTACTTTGTTTCCAAACCTTTTAGTGCGCCATCTGTGATCTTCTATCGTTATCATCAATATATTTGTTTGTGTGTGTCAAACGCGTGGTAGTGTGGGTAATGTTTTATTTATTGATTTAATGTACTTTAGTTGCATAATTATTGAAAAATATTAGCGTTCTGCACTTCTCCTACACATAAATTATAAATGTGCCAAATTTTATGCTTCTTCGTCCGCGCAATTTTCGTAAAAAGGATTCCAAAGTTTTGGCATCACGTATTAATATATAGATTAATTAAAATAACACATTTTGAGCAAAGTGAAACTGCAAAAAACCAGATCCAATTTCATTACCAAGTAGCTTTTCATCATTTATTTTTCGAAAGTTAGGCTATTTTTAAATACCTTCTTTGTACCAAATCCAATCATATACACTTTTATTTCAAATAAAGAAAACTCACAAACGACAAGTCTAATCTCCATAAAATTTATATGAGACCACATCGAAATCATTAATTACCTACCCTTAAAAAATCAAATCTGTTCGTTATTGGGTGTGCAATCACGTAACAAACAACATCTAACACATTGCAATTGAAGAGATAACCTTTTCCCTTATGGAGTAATCTAATAATAGAAAAAAAACTTCTTTATCAAACTGTGATTTAAACCAAACCAAAACAGGACTAACTAACATACTACCACTCTGTCAAGAAAGTACCTACCGGGAAAAGATACGATACACTCATGCCAACGACTAGTCAAATCATCAAAACATTTTTTAAACGCTGTTTCTGGAATTGATTGCAGTTCTCGTCGAGAATTCTCTTTCTTTTCTTCTACTGCTTGAAATAGGTGCCACGAAATAGTAATTTGAGTTTAGGAAAAAGAAAGCTGACTGCTAGATATATGGTGATCGCTCGATGGTGGTCAAAAAATCGTTCCAAGGTCTTGTGGCAAAATGCAAGAATTTTCTTTTCACGAATCTGGCTTTTTTGTCAGAATTTGCTCTCTTAAACGCCGCAAATTTCTGGTCTTTTGGGACTAGACGAGCGGCAACATGTTTCGTACCCAAATGCTTAATTACAATTACAACTGTCTAGATCATATTTAAACATAATTATATCATATTAAAATATCATGTCACATTGTACAACAATATAGTTTTAACGCTAAGCAAATCTGCGTTAATCTTTATACAAATCGATCATTTAAAACCGATTTCACGTTCCGTCAATGTTCTTGATACTTTAATAGAGAAGATCTCTATCAGCTGCTCGCAGTCTGCTGCACAATCCTAAATGTAATCCAAGCCCCGTTTACAACCCACCGTTATTTAAAAAAAAACATTGGTCAAGCTTTCTCAGTTGTACAGTTGCATTAACATGGTTAGTTAACAAAAATAATAGTAACAAAACTGTGGAAAAGTTAATTCTGTACATTAAAGATATATAAAACAAAGAAAGAATACTACATTTATAACTCGAGATCTGCGGGACTAATTTTCATGGTTATTGATTTGTGGCATTTGTCACCGCCCCGAAGGCAGAATACATCTTAAAAACAATGAAAACTTGACAAATAAAAATGAATTATGAAATATGAATCATCTATATTTACAAAAGAGTGTTACTGTCTGAAAATTGATGGGGAGGTAGCTTAGAACTGGGAGAAGAACATAGGGTATATTTTATCCCATAAAACAGCGAGAAAAATAGAAAAAAAACATCTTAATTTTTCCCACACAAACTGAACGGACGGGTCGAAGTTCACGAGAAAATCTATTTTAAAAATAAGTGCTAGACTTAAAATAGGCACCAGAACTCATTCTTAGCACTTTCAAATTTTTTATGTATGCCTGTCTACAATTAACGCAGAATCTGCTGATGAATCTTATGAAAAGTCATATTCCGCAAATTAATAAATTTGAATTCATTTCAGGGTAATATCCAATGCATCAAATTAAAATACTAATAATTAAAATTAAAAAGAGGTTATCGCTACATTGAATGAAACAGAGAATTTTCCACTGTCTATCTCTATAATATATCCTATCTTTACAATTACGCAACAGATTTTGGTCGTGTTTTTTAATAGATAGAGTAATCACAAGAGCAAGGCTTATAACATAAAAGTTTATCCACTCGTGCGAATGAATATTTATATTAGTATATTAGAAGATTCGAAAATTAGAAGTTTTATATTAATCGCCTCTGTGGTCTAGCGGTCTGGCTTCGGACTGGACTTTTTGAGGTTCGACCCCGGGACGGGCAACAAAAAATGTAGAAACTGCGTATTTTCAAATCTACAATATAAAAATGAATCGCTAAATGTGTTGGTAACCGCATATCTTCCGAACTACTATATTATTGTGTTAGTTATTTTCAGGAGAAGGTTCTTATGCAGAGAAAAACCGGGACAGTTGCAGGGAAAATAAGAAAAATAATACTTTATTATTTTGCATACTGAACGGGTGAAACGAAGTTCGCCGTGACAGCTAATAGGGTATATGCATGTATTTTTTAAATGTTTTTAAATGGTAATTTACATCATTATATAAATGTTAAAAAAAACCAGCACCAAAAAAAAAGGAATTCAGGTAAAAAAAGCAGTTTTAAAATAATAGATTCGTAACAGCATTTTAAACGACCGTCATTTTGGCGCGCTCGCGTGACGTCAAAGTCTATAATAACAGTTGAAACTGCAAAGTGTTGTGGGTCATAATTTGTATATATTTCGTGTTTTACTTGAATTCGCTTCAATTACATAATGCAACAGGATAGTAAACCGACTTTTAAATATTGTATCGTGCCCATGTGTAAAAATACAAATAGAAATGCACCAAATAAAGTATTTTTTCTTGTCCCGAGAGGTGAGGACGTAAGGAGAAAGTGGTGCAAAATCATGAAAAGGGACATGATATCTCCATCAACTTGTTTATATTGTTGTGAAGATCATTTTGACGTAAGTAATTTTTTCTTTCAGAACACTTTTTTTGTTTGTTTAGCTTTGCCCGCATTATAACCTCTATTCATCACACACAACATTTACAACCTAACTCGAAAAAATGTCACAGAATCACAGGTCTGTAAGCATAAGTAACAAGATTAGACTTACTAGTTAAATATCCCATGAATTTCAGACTGATATAACAAGTACAGCATACTGCAAACTAATATTTATTTTAAAAATGCTGTTTGATTTATTTATTTTAAACATTTTAGACATCATAAATCCATTTCTAATTTCGAGTTTTGGTTTTACCGGAAAAGCGTTTTCATCTAATAAGGTATTTTGATACCATAAAGTACTTAATGAAAGTGCAGTGATCGCTAGCAGTTCAAGCAGTCATCATCATCACCATCATCCCGTGTTAGTCCAGTGCTGGACAAAGGCTGAGCCCTATGTCCAACCGTGGACATAAGCCTCAGCCTATGTACTTATGAGAACTTGAGGGAGCGCAAGGCACGCCACTTATACTCAAGCAAAGTGTCAAGTTAATGATACAAAGCAGCCTCAGCTTCAGATAATATGTTTTTCACACAATACAATAAATAACCTTAAAATGTTCTCCCATTCGCATTTTAAGGTTATGTTATTTCCAGGCTATTTCTATTTACTTATAGGTAAAAATTATCCAAAGAAGGCGTCGAAAACCAAATAAATATAATATTTATTGTGTAATTACCTTGCTGCTTTCACTCCTTTTATTTCAGTAGACGTAAAATCCGAATTTGATGTGAAATACGCGGTCATCATAAACACATCAATTTTTGGAAGATTGTCCGATTGTGCCTTGACTTAACCAATATCAGTCATTTCCTGTGACTTTCCTGCCACTCTTTTACGAAACAATATCACTTCAATATCAACTCAAAATCACAAAAAAACTGAATTTCGTTGCAAGCATTCAACAATAGCACTTGTTGATATTTGTTATTATAGACTTTGACGTCACAAACTACTCCGACCAATAGCAATGCGTTTCAACTAATTTGAATTTCCCGCTTATTTTGTGCATTTTGCAATAATTATTTTCTTATTCAAAACAAAATTATATTGAAAATTATTGATAGATTTATAAATCTAAAGGAAAAGAGATTATATGAAAAAAAAATTATCGTTATTTGAATCATGCGCATATACCCTATTTATAATAAAACTAACATTGCGCGGTATGAGACACATTGTGGGACTTCGTGCCTTTTTCTAGTCGTGGGTGGGGTAGGTTGTGCCTCTGCCTACCTATCCCTACACGAATTAGGTAGATACTAACGTCAATTTTTTTGTCACCGGCATCGGTAGTAGTCGTAAAGTTTTGTAATGAATATGTAGAAATTTCACTTAGAAGACGATAGAAGCCATACGTCATCTAAAAAAGAAGAGACCTTTTAAAAGAGATTTCACGTTCAATCAATATTCTTGATATATTAATACAGAAGATCTCTATCAAAGCAGCTCCTGGCGTAATTCAAGATGTAATCTAACTCTCAAATGCAACTCCACCGTTATTTGTGTAAAAATCGTCGGTCAGTCAACAGCGCTTAAGCTCTTTGTCCGAAGTTTCGACTTTCCAACAATACAAAATAATCTCCAAAAAGTGACCCCAAGTGCTTGGAATTGTGCTGAATACGTTCGGCGGCAGCGGTCGTAAAAAATCTTTGGAATGGTGTATTTATCCGGAATATTTTACCCAGTCTGCGCTACATGGTGTTCCATATTTTTTTTATTTTTTTAATTTCGTAAAATCACTTTTCAGAGGAACTTATTAATTTTGATTCAAAGTTATACGGCTGAAGTCAGCAACAGGCTGCAAATTTTTGGTAAAAATGTTACGCCTTGAAACTATCATATTTCACACATTTTCGCTTCAATCGTTGGCCAGTTCATAGTTTTGCCTAGTTCAATAAATTTAACGAAACTTTTAATATTATGTATAGGAAACACATTCCTTCTCTTTTTTAAGCTACAATTCTTCAAATTTTAAATAACTTTACTTTTTCAAATCTGATGTTTAAATTGCAAAAATAAAAAACAGATTAAAGTTGGTTCAATACTTTTGCTAAGACGTATAAACTAACCCAAAAACAGACAATAATATCAATAAAACTGATTTGACCCTGAGGTCTCCTGATTGCATGCCAATATACTATTAAATCTAAATTGAATGTTTGTATCCTTAATTTACAGTCATAACTCGTAGATATTTTATAAAAGGTAAATATTATGTAAGTATAGTATTTAGATATAGATTTCAGATAAAATTGATAACAATAGTATCTAGTGTAAAAAATCTTCACGTTCCTGAAGTTTCAGACAGTGGAACAACCAGAATCCATGACAAGCTGAAGACACTAATTTCGAAAATTCATAGCAATATACGGAGGTCGAATTGGATTTACTCAAGAACCGAAAGATGCATCTCCTTTCAAACTGACTGAAAGCAGTGGGTATTTTAATTTGGGGATTAAATACCAATGGGAAAAGGACATGAGTTTTACACTTTATGCGTGCATTTTTAAACTGAAATTAGGTTTTCGTCGAACCAAAACGAAAAAATCAAAACATTAAACAAAGTATCCGCACGCTAGTATTCCTGAAAAGGTAGGTAGAGGCACAACCAGGGAATCCACGACTAGCCGAAGACACTAAGTCCCACCAACCGGGCCCATATCCAATCCAGGACAACCTTAATTTTATGAGAAAATTGAAAATATTCATTATCTATTTTTTTTATGCCCACACGGGTGTCGAACCCGGGACCTCAAGTCAAGTTCGACACCAGACCGCTAGAGCACAGAAAACCCAAAACTTTTAAGGAACCGGAATAGTCCATTTCAACCCCTGAGTATATCTTTGAAAACTTCCAGGCTTATATTACTTCACCTTCCAACATGAAGTTTATATTCTTCGATACTACATGTATTAAACATAAGAAAAAACTTCATAAAAAGTATATTCTTAGCCATAGAGTAAATTCCATGAATTTACCGCTTGTCAAGTTTCCTATACTCGCTCCCGTCCCTGCAAATTATTTGTATGAAAACTTGGGACAGCGCCTCTATCGGTAACTAAGAGAAACATATTTTTAGACCAAAAGTGTAAAGCTCGGTGAAGTTGCATAAAATCGCGAGATTAGCAACATAATTAGTCATTCAAAAACCAAAAGTGTCATAGATTTCGACACGTAACTTTTAAAATTGAAACTAACGCAAAAGTTATCAACCTGTAGATGAGCTACAACACAATATGCGAGATAGGTGCCCACTCCACACTGCAGCGAGCAGCTTGTCCCCGAACATAAAGGGATGGACGTGCGGCCACGATCCACACCTGCCTGATATTTAGAAAAAAAAAATGCAATTATACAGAAACCATAAGGAGGTCTATGAAGGTATGTGGCAAAATCCAACGAACAGTATCCACCGCCGGACCTACGTTTTTAGGGTTCGGTAGCCGAAAACGAAGTAGTTTTTGGACCGCCTCGTTGATCGAATGGCTAGCGTACAGGCCTAAATACACCGACTAACCGCGAGGCTCGGATTCGATTCCCGACGGGGGCAGGCATTTGTGTGATGAATATTAAGATGTTTGCATTTCCGGGTCTGAGTATGTATATTTTACATATGTGTGTATGTTTAACATATATATGTTTATTCTATTATCTATTTAAGTATTTCTATGTTTTAGTATCGTTGACTAACACCCATAACAGAAGCATATAATTTCAATTTATGTAACTTGTCCAGGGATATTTATTATTTATTTTATTTATTATTTTTATATAACGTAACTTTGTTACTACTGTATATGAACTGAAAGAACTTTCATATTATCTTACTTACTGCTACGGCACCCTTCATGGCCGAGTCTGACTTGCACTTGGCAGCTTGTTTATTTACTTATAGAAGGGTTTGTCTTAAGCAGGTGGTTTTCTTTAGGGTAAATAAATGCTACCTATAAGCACCAAAGATGTTAGTGGTGCATTGTCTACCTGAATAATCGCCTCTGTGGTTAAGTGATCCTATGTTGGCTTTGAGTAGGTACAAGAGGTCTAAAGTTCGATGCTCGATCCGGACAATTCAAAATGTTTTTTTTTTCATAAAAGAATTTTGCCCGGGATTGACGATACGTTTGCCAACTCTCACATTGTGGGACTTTAATAACCTTCGATACTCTTTATGGTATCTATCTCTTATTATATTGTGGACTAAGTTGAACCTTTGTCTAATCGTGGGTGTCCTAGTTGTCTGCTTAAACCTTCAGGGATACTGGTGTCAAGATATTTACTTACGTTTGCCAAAATGAGACAGGGCTGTTAAACCTTTTGCGTAAGTTAGTTTACTGGGTGGCATACCCTCCAACCGAAACAACACAGGAAAGACTACCGAGCACTGGCGTTACAGTTGCAAAACGAAAAAAATGCGTCTGCAACTATCCAGAAGAGTCAATTCAAAGCTCTTTCCCTAAATATACTTAC
>NJDD01002455.1:116875-204085 GCA_002245505.1 Calephelis nemesis
AACGTTATACAACCGAGTTGCCAGCTATAGATTATTTCACCACTAAATGGTGAAAAAAGTACCATTTTAGAAAATATTAAAAAACATGTCAATTGCCTTCACTAATTAATTAATAACTAAATTAAATTTACTATTTTTTATATATGTAAAACTTAATTATTTATGATCGAATCAATTATTTAAAAGAAAAATAATAATATTATAATTGCCCATGTCAAAATTAGAAAACTAAAAAATAATATTCAATAAAACATTCATGTCAAAATAAAAGTAAGTAAATTAATTGTTTAAAGTTAAATTATTATATTAAAAATTAAATTATTACATAAGAAAAAACTGTCCAACACTGAAATAAATTAAATTAAAATAAACGGTAAAAGTTATGTCAATATGAAATAAGCAGTAAGCAGTCAACACAATAATAATAATAATAATTTTGGATTGTTTTTTCTTTTATTAATTTCTAAGGCTTCTAAAGCGTTTAAGCCTCGTATCCACTAGGCAACATTTGACGCGCGACATGTTGCTCAACATGTTTCGCAACTTGTTGAATGTTGACGCGGAACATTTGTTTAACAACGTTGTCTGTCCACACATTCTCAGTCGTCGACAACATGTCGCCAGAGGAACTTGTGTTGATTTCAGCGGCAGTGGTTATAATTTTATCGAAATCAAAAAGAAGAAAACCACGTTGGTGGGTTAGAAAATACCTACAAAATAAAGAAAATGTATTCAGTGATCTCAGTGTGGTTGATGGATCTTTTACGAATTTTACCCGAATGAACAAAACAGACTTCGAGATACTGTTACAAAAAATTGAACCCATAATATCGAAACAAGATACAAAATTTCGAAACGCAACTAGTGCTTCTCTCAGATTGGCTGTTACACTTCGATATTTAGCCTCCTACCCTTATTACAGTAATGTAAGACCGAAAAATTTTTTGTTGGATTGAATGTATGACCTTCTTCCCTCAGATGTTTACCAAATGTAGATTCCCCTTTACCGGAACGCCAAGTTCTCATGTGTTCTTTAACTCTTATTGAAAATGGCCTTCCAGTTTGTCCAACATACTCAGCATTACATTCCTCACATTCCAATCTATAGACACCATTATGCGCCATTTTAGATAATATCCTTGTTTTGTTATTGAAGAGAAGGTGTTTTAAAGATCCAGACGTGTAAAATACCGGAATACAATCTTTTAACATCCTGGCTGCTTTGTAGGATATGTTACCCAAAAAAGGCAGTCTGGCATACCTTTTATTATCACCAGAGGTCTTTTGAGTGATACCCGGATATATAGCACGATATATTTGTTTCTTTTCTTTTCTCTTCAATAACAAATCAATGAGCTGAGGATCGTAACCATTATTACTGGCTATAATTTTAATGGTTCTTAGTTCACATTTAAAATTTTGTTCATCTAGAGGTAATGTTAATAGCCTATGTAACATAGCATAAAATGCCGCATATTTGTGACTTTTTGGATGATTGGAATCCGAGGGAATGATATTATCACAATACGTGCTTTTTCTAAATATGTTAACCTGATGTCTATTTTCTTTGATGGAAATAGTAAGGTCCAGAAAATTTATTATATTTTGCCCTATTTCCATGGTAAACTTAATATGTTGGTTTAGGGAATTCATGTATAATAAAAATTGATCCAGTTCATCTTTGGAACCTGTCCAGAGACAGAGTACATCATCGACGTATCTATACCAATAAACAATACATCTTTTAAAGGTTTCCGATACAAGAATCTGTTTCTCTATTTTATCTATTTTGTATCTACCCTTTATAAATGAATTTATATTTACACATCAAAAATATTGTTTAGTAGTTTAAGTTTTAGCCCTGATGATGCTGTATAAGCGAAACCGGTAGGCTATTAATTACAAAGTAATAAATTATAAGTGATAAGTAAAACAGTACAAATGTTTCTTTCTTTAAAAATATGAATATTTGGAAGTTTTACCAAGTGCCGACGATGGAAAGTATCAAATATAATGTTTTTAAGTTGCCAGTTCTAAAAACTTTCAGTTTGGCCCTCGTAACCCATTTTTTTATATTACATTAACATATTTTTTAAAGTGTTTTTCGTGGTTTGTAATAGAAATGGACAAAAAAATATTTTTCACGCAGTAAAAAGTACCTACCTATCATTAATGTTGACCCGGGCTATAAGCCGTTCCTATGTATTTACACAAAGTTTAGTTAAAATACGTCCAGCAGTTTTTGCGTAAAAAGTGAATAAACAAACCGGCAAATGTTACCTTTGTTTCGAGTTCTCTATCCTGTATGCAATGTTTTTAAAAAATATTTTACTTTATTTACGTATAGATCTAAAGCTGATTTCCCACCTACGATCCAGACTGTAAATGTTTGCCTTTATCTAAAATAAATATCTTCACGCCCATATCCCCGAAGGGGTTGGCAGAGGCGCAACCAGGGCACCCACGACTAGCCGAAGATGCTAAGTCTCACAATGTGATCGGTGGCAAGCCTATCGCCAACCGGGCACATATCCTATCCCGAGCAACATTTTTTTTTATCGGAAAAACCGAATTTTCTTTATGTTGCCCGACCCGGGATTCGAACCCGGGACCTCATGCAGAAAAGTCCAACAACTGAACCGCTAGACCACAGAGGGTCGCATCTTTTGCCTTTGCCTTTATTTACATAGATATAAATTAATTTAGCGCAGTAAAACTACAAAAACCGACTATAACTATGTAATTGGTTACCAAGTCGCGAGTTGTTAATTTTTTATAAAAGTTCCTAAATAGTCTCTCAAATTTTATCAACATCCTACTAGTAGTTTTCGAGTTACACTTAATAATGCATACTTTTTTCACTTATTAAGTGAATATTTTATGCATTATCTATACATAGTATAAAGCAAAGTCGCTTTCCGCGTCTGTCTGTATGTATGTATGCTTATATTTTTAAAACTACGCAACGGATTTTGATGCGGTTTTTTTCCATAGGTAGAGTGATTCAAGAGGAAGGTTTATATGTATAATAACATGCTTCATATATTAGAGAACCACTGACAATTTCAAGATTTCTAATGCGAAGTCGTAAATAAATATATTTTTTTGCGCTTGCATTGCAAACGCTGGCTGAACTCTACGAGATAGGTCAAAATAATGCACTAAGTATTATTTACCCTAAAAAGGTCTACAAAAAAGTTCGCGATGGTATATGTTTATCTCTTAAGGATAACTTACAATAACCAATTTTTATCCTTTACTTTTTACGAAAAATAATGGCTCATTTACGAAGCGATTTAAAGCAATACAACATGAATCCTTATCTAATTAAGTATCTTAAATAAGTTCTACATTTAATATAGAACAATATAGCCCTTCACAGTATGTAAATTAAAAGAATAGTTTCGGAGATATTACAGGTTTAAAATATAGGGACATCGCGGTTGCGGCGGTACCGGCTGGCCGCGGTGCGTGCGCGGCGAAGCATAGGACTGTAATTTACAGCGATCGCACGCATTTATCGGAGCTCCCTAGCGAGGAAAATAACAAACTTAATAAAAACGTGCTTTTCAGCGTGACATTTTTTATCTAAATTGTATTTACGTTCGTAATTTAATAATCCACACTAATATTATAAAGTTTGTATGCGAAAGTAACTCTGTCAGTCTGTCTGTTACCTTTTCACGCCTAAACCACCCAACCGATTTTGCTAAAATTTGGTATGTTTGGTTTGGATAGTATGAAGTTGGTATGTAGTTTGGTAGTAGTTAGCATTCATGAGAAGGACATAGGCATATTATTTTTTGGAAATTCAACCCCTGAATGGATTAAAAGGGGTGGCAAAGTATGTATGAGAAAAATATTTTTATTGCACATTTTTGCATGAAACTTTGAATTAATGCTTTTTATCACAAATGATGAAACACGTATTTCAGGATTTTTCGAAATTCACCCCCATTGGGGGTTAATAGGGGTTTCTAAGTTTTTATGGGAAATTTAATTCTATTGAAATATTTTGCGTGACATTGAAATAATGCTCTGCAATACAAATTATGAGATTCATATCTAAGCGTTTTTTGAAAATCAACCCCTATGAGGGTGAACGGGGGTGGCACAATTTGTTTATAAAAAATATTTAACAGTAATTTTTACCATAAGTCCATTACAATGAACTACGTTCATCAGTTTATCATTAACGAAAAACACACAAAGAAATTATGATATACATAGTAGCAAAATTGGTTAAAAATCCCTACTTCCCTTCTAATAATATAAATGCGAAAGTAACTCTGTCCGTTTGTCTGTTACGCTTTCACGCTTAAACAAGTGAACCTCTTTGCGTGAATTAAAAAAAACCTTTAAAAGTAAACAGTAAATTTTTATTTGTCTCTTTTTTGTTCCCCGGACCGGAAACAGAACCCAAGATCTTAAGAAGTAATTCCGAAGACGGACAGTTAGACCTCAGAGACGATATGTATATTTATAAAATTTCAAAAAAAAACTGTTAGAGGTTTCCATAACTTGCTATATAGTTTAATTTAACAGGATTTGCCGAAGTGCAGATAAAACTGTAAACACAATAACGTATTTCTACTATTTATCTGAGGTGAAATTAGAAAAGAGAAAGTGTATGTTCAGTTTTGACGGCAAAAGTGCTGAATTGATTTTAATACTTACAAAAAAATATATGAAACTTTGTATAGCGATATAGGCTACATTTTATCTTAAAATTTTAACGAGCAGTGTTGGAGAGCTAAATATGAAATTAGTAGACTACGCGGGCGAAGCCGCGGGTAACAGCTAGTTAAGTATAAACTCAAAAAATCTTGATTAAATTAACATGGTACCTTAACCTACCACCTCGGCATCAAAAATTAATCCATATTCCCTATTTTAGTAGTCATCGCATCACGCCGGAACGGGTGGACCAATTTGGCTAATACTTTTTTGTTGTAATAGTTGTTGACAGGAGAAGGTTCTAATGAAGAGAAAATCCGAGAAAATTGCAGAGTAAAACATGCATAGAAGAAACATTCATACATAAAAGTTGTTAACAGCTACATTGATGTTAAACAATACGAAGTTCTCCGGGTCGGCTAGTAAGTATATACTGAAAATGTAGTTATTAGTAGAAAAAGTAGTCATTATCATAAAAAGTAGTCTTTAATATAAAAATTCAACCATACAGATAATGATAAAACGAGAAACGTGCAATCCGAAAGTGCCAAACTGGCTGGATCAATATCGCCCGCCGTTTCATCACGTCGATGGGAAAAAAGAGGAGAAAAAATACATAACTTTTTAGGGGCCGGCCTCCCCTGCGGTCCGGATCACCCCGCCCCTTCCCCAGGCAAGGGGGAAGAAGCCATCTTATAAAAAAGAACAAAATATAGACGCGAGCTGGCGCGTGCTTACAATGCCCCGACATTAAATATCGTATCAAATTTATATAATGGGAAGTACCTTTGTTGGCGCGAGGAAGGAAGAAAAAAATAATGTGAATGAACGTATTAGGACCGTTGATTCATTGTTTAATTGAAAACTTCAACTTTGTAGAAGAAAAAATTACAATAAGCAATATAGAATTTTAAATGCTTTCGAATAGTTTTTTTTTATGATATTGGAAGGCAAACAAGCAGACGGATTTCCTGATGGTAAGAAATTCACGCCGCCTAGATACACCAAAGGTGGTAATGGTGCGTTGCCAACCTTACGCCGGGATGTTGGCTTCGAGCAAAAGTAAGTTTACCAGCTACCTTATCCTCCGAACCGGAACACATCAACGTCAAGCGCTGACATTATGGCGGCAGGAATAGATATAGAAGGCGGTGATATTAATTCGAGCGAGTCACTGCGTGACTCTACCACCTAGTTAGATGTCACGGTGTTAATGACGGTAAGCCTATGCTCGCCTTTTACGAGCTGCCTGGCACAGGAAGGCAGATGGTCTATTCTGCAAAGGAGCCTGGACCAACATGAGGTTTTTCTTACAGACCGATTATCTCGTGACATAAAATATGCGTTACCTACACCAAAAGTTAAGACTTTACAAGCCTAAGTCTAGGTTGTTAAGCGGCATAAGTAGGTAGTACGTTTACAGATTTTTCTACTAGAACTTCAAAGTATGTTATATCAATTCGAGTTCGTGCGGGAGTTAGAACAAAAGTGAACACAGCTTTTTAATACTAGCAGTTTGCCCGCGTCTACGTCAACGTGGAATATTAAGATTTTCAAAAAGACTTTCATACCCCATTACAGTCGTTTGGAGGTGATCTTTTAAAAAAAAGAGCCTGTATTTGAACGCGGATCTTAAGCTATATGCATTTCAAATTTCATCAAAGAGGTTTCGTAATTTAGCCGTGAAATAGCAACAGATAGACAGACAGATTTCGCATTATAATATTAATATGGATTTGAGTAAAGTATCTTCAGGCCCATATCCCTGAGGAGGTAGGCAAAGGCACAACCACATATCCCACAATGTGATAGATAGCAAGCCTACCGCCAATCGAGTACATATCCAATCCCGGGCAACGTGTTTTTATTAGAAAATGTTAAGTATAAGTATACATTTTCTAATTTTGTTTGGTTTCCCAATCCGGGGATCGAACACGGGACCTCAAGAAGTCAAGTTCAATGCCGGACCGCTCGACCTCAGAAGCAATTGCATTGATTTGACTTCGTGTCATTTTTGTAACATTAGAAGGCTATTAAGCAAATAAGTATACTATTAGCAAAAAAATGCCCCTAGACACCAAAGGTGGTAACACTGCATTGCCGTATTCTGCAAAAGACTTGACATGTGTGGTACTAATTGTAAATATGTACGACATGTATTCTTTTCCATTAATAAATCCGTTAAACTTTTTTACTTTTCGAATCAATTCCTTACCAATATACTTAAAAGCGAAAGTGTATGTGATTGTATGTATGTTCCTTTTTACGACATTTATTACCCTGCTTCTTGTCAGGCGGCTCGTAAATAGGGTTAGGTAGACTAACCTATTCCTGTCGCTATAATGCCTGTGTCATGTTCCGATCTGAAGGATGGGGTAGTCGATAGAATTGCACAATTAGATTAGCACTACGATCACAAGACTATATGCCCATAGGCAACGGTTATCTCTTACCATCGGGAGAGCCGTGTGCATGGTCGCTTACCTCTTTTCTCTTGTTCACAATCTTATTTACATAATTGAGTTTTGGCATTAAAATAGACATTGAAAGAGAATTCAAAAGCTGCTTTTTATCCTGATGTCTCAAAACTAAGTTAATGACAGAAGCGACGGATAACGAAATAAACGGACGGATAATGAAATAAAAATGCGGGTCAGTTGGTGAACCTCATTTATTTATAATCAGTCAAAGGTAGCTGCATTGGTTCAGTAAGTGCATCCAGGCTTAACGGAAACTGTCATTTCGATCACAAAGCATCATCGAAACTTAAAATACATTGTAATGCAGAAAAAAATATCAGCATCTGGCCATTGTCTCGCTTTCGCGGGGGAGTTGGTATAAAATAAAATAAATAAATAACAAAATGTCGCCACCGCACGCGCGTCATTATTTAAGTGCGATTGACAGATACTTCCATAGGTCGGGGTTGGTCGCGAGTAATAATACGCCTATTTATTGATGCTAAGATTCAATAGTGTAAACAATTTTGATACTTGAAATCTGCACTGTTGCACATGTGAGGCGTCGCATATTTTCGATTGTGCCAAGACAAAAGTAACCATTGTATTTTCTTTGGCATGTAATATGAAATAGACGCTTAACTTTGTTTCCAAACACGGAATGTTTTCAAGTTTAATGTAACTCTAATATTTAGTACCAATATGTAGGCATATTAATAAGCATCCACATCCCAATTAGTCTTATTTTATAGAATTGTCTGTTAAACTCATTTGAATAATTAATTGCGTGCGGAGGTAAGAGATTTATTTATCTCTATCAGTATTTAACGCTTCCTGTCTTTTTCATCACAAACTTTATTGTCAATAAGCGTTGTAGTCTTATAAAGACAAGATACAATTTTCGCTATGTTGTACCTTTATGATTGTCATGTGAAAGTTTTCACGACAGCCACATCTAACGAAAATCCTGATATATGGGCGTTATGTACTTAGTTACTAGAACACTTTTTTTCGCTCACCGAGTATTTTCAATCACAAAACGTAATAAACCCTATGATCTACAAGAAGTATAACCAAAATATTAACTGATAAGTTTATAACTACACAGACTATTAGTACTTTGTTACTTTTCACTGATTATTGTGTTTTGTCACTTTAATCTTATTTTGTTGTACTCATTAAAATCAAGTAGCAATACGGTCAATATTGAAGCAACGATAAGGAACAAATATTCAATAGAATATGTAACTTCTGGCGCCGACAGCGATAATGCTGCATAGACAATAAACAATTTAAAACAATAAACTAAGCAACGATCATATAGCTTTGTCTCAAGTCTAAATTTCATATGAACCACCTCTATGAATAATGCTTATTTGCCGTGTGGTTCTGAAGATATTCATTGACTCCTACAACACCTTGTAAAATTAGTTACTTACATCTCCAAATCAATATACTGATAGGTTATAGGACATTTGAAATGGCGGTTGACCGAAATCATATCATCAAATAGGTACTTATAGGTATCCTTGTAAAAATTAGCGCTCTCAAAATAACAAGAAAAGAGCGTACGAGGGTCAAACTGAAAGTTCTTAGAAAATCAAAAACTAAGCATTCTAGCAAGTTATTAGTTTTATTATAACTTTTCAAAATAGCGTCCATTTACATCAATACATCGCTGCATTCGATGGAACCATTGAGAAAAGCACCTTGCCCACTCGGCCTTAGGGGTCTCTTCGACGGCGTTTTGAAACGCAGCCACTGCTTCTTCGGCGTCCATAAAATGTTTTCCTCGAAGTTTTTCTTTTATTTTCGGGAATAAATAAAAATCGCAGCGTGCGAGGTCGGGGCTATACGGCAGGTGACCCAGTAATTCCACGTCTGAGGTCGCCAAATAGTCGATCGTTTGCCTGGCGGTGTGCGACGAGGCATTGTCGTGATGAAGGAGGATCCTGCTGCGAGGTCGTTTCTCTCGAACTTTTTCCAAGACAAGTGGCAAACAGTTGTTAGTATACCACTCTGCATTAACCGTTTTCTGATCCTCTAAGACAACTGCCGCGTAATGACCTGTCTTTCCGAAGAACGAGGCCACCATCTTTTTTCCAACACTTCGACCTCTCTTCACTTTACTTGGCATCTTTTCGGAAGGAAACACCCACTGAGCAGACTGTCTTTTGGTTTCCGGATCATAACAGTAAATCCAGCTTTCGTCACCCGTTAGTATGTCGAACACAGCATTTGAGTCACCTCCGTTAAATTTTTGGATCATTTCTCGGCACCAATCAACACGGCGGAGTTTTTGAGCCTCGGTCAAATTATGCGGTATCCAGCGGGCACAAAGCTTCCTGACCGCTAAATGTTCATGGAGGATTTTGTGCACTTGACTCATACCTATGCCTAGACTTGTCCGAATCTGCTGATAGGTCACTCTTTTGTCAGTCTCTATCATACGCCGCACAACACTGATATTGTCTTCAGTCGTCGCTGTAGAAGGCCGTCCCTCAAGCAAATCATCGGTGAGATTAGTTCGACCACATTTGAATTCATTAAACCAGTTGTAAACTGTGGCACGAAATGGGGCTTCATCGTGAAAAGCCAATCGAAGTCTATCATAACTTTCTTGTTGACTTATATGACATCGAAAGTCATAAAAAATCATTGCACGAAAATTTTCTCGGCTTAAATTCATTCTGACGTGCACAGACAATTTTCAATTTGCCGCCAAATCGTAAAACAAATGACAAATGAATAAAATGTATACTCAATATTATTGGTAAAGAGTTCTATTTTCAAAATTTAAACTTATTTTTTTAATATAATGCTTTTAAGTTGCCAGTTCTAAAAACTTTCAGTTTGGCCCTCGTACTCATTCCTTAAAGGTCGGCAACGCATCTGTAATACTCCTGGTGTCCCTAACGTCCGTGGGCGGCGGTGATCACTTTCCATCAGGTAACCCACTTCCTCTTTTGCCTCCTCTTATATAAAAAAATATACTTACTAAAAAAATAACTCATTACTGTTCATTGACAAAACAGAGTAATTAATTATTTGCAAATATTTATACTTGGGGTGTAAAGCTTCACTATTCCAATAAGTTTAAAGTATCAAAATTTTTACACACTCTACATTATCTAAGATGCGTGTATTTTGGACGACGGTGGCAAATCGCAAACTTCATGAATAAATATAAATTCGATATTCCTTTTGAATAAAAATGTCGAATAAAAAGGTGATTTATCAAAAATGCACGCTCTTTCAAACCGAATGCTCTTTTATAACCTTTAAATAAACATCGTTTTTGGAATGACGGACAAAATAGTGCGTGGCGAATTTGAGTTTTTTTAGCATTTCCAGTGGGACTAGGATACTAATGAGTGGAGAACACCCACGCCACGATGATATTGCATTTTAATTTGTACTTCAACACCGTTTGCAGAAACATAATTCATTCAATAGCTTTCGACCAATATTTCTATGGATTTTTAGAGATCCTAGGTGAATAATCGCATAAAAAAATCAAAGGTCTTGGTAAATATTTCATCAATATCCAATCCCGAGCAACATTTTTTTACTATAGAAAACCAAATTTTGTTTCGTTGCCCGACCCGGAATCGAACCCGGGATCTCATGCAGTCAAGTCCAACACCTGGACCGCTAGAACACTGCGGCGATTGCTTTGTTATTTTTATTATTATGTATATAAACAAGTGCAAGTACGCTCTTATGACAGTTATAAATATGAGTAGGTACTAGGTACAAAACGTAGTGATTATATTCTCTTCTCTCTCTCTCTACTCCAAAAAAATTAGAACAACCGTTTTACTAAACAGTGTCTGTAATTGAAATTTTAACCAATAACTTGCAGACACATCATCCACCAGTAGCGTGTTATTGGTTGGATATCAGTTTTAAACAGTGTTTAACTAATCAGGCGTCTAAATATTTTTAAGGCAGGAAAAGTTTTTTTTCACATTAGACTTCGCAAAATTTTAATCAATTCACTAATCATGAATCTGTTAACAAGTAAAAATATCGGCTACATGCAAACAACAACTTAAATGAAGAAACACGGCTTTACCAAGGACCTTAGGTCTTTACATGACTTATTGACGACTTAATGATAAATTAATTGAATCCCCATTTTGGTAAATTTGATGCAAATTTCTACTTGACTAATGGCAAAATACTAACGCGAATGCCTTAACCTACAGAAAGAAAGAAGACGAATGAAGACAGAGGTGTTTGGCGTATGGCTTATAAAAATTTATTATTATAAAACAGCTTTCCGGTTTCAAATTTTACCTCATCATCAGGGCTGAAACTTAAACTAACTACCTATATTAGTTACATCATCAGTGGAAAAACCTGACCTCTAAATAGGGTTGCCAACTCGCAAATGAAGTAATCCGGGAGAATTTTAACACATAGGGGCAGAGATGGAGTTTCGATAGAAAACTTGAGTAAATGTATTTTTTTTTATAAATATATTTTTACATTATTTTCAAGCGACATCTACTATTTTACATGAAAAATCTAAGTATAAATTAGTAAATGTTTGCAAAGGTGGTTGATTTGACTTTGTTAATTTATGTAAGTAAGTTTAGATTTAGAAAAAACTTACTATTATTATTATTATATTTTTATTGCATCTCGGGAGCTCGGGAGATAAGCCATTATTACTGGAGTCTCCTGGGCATTTCGGGAAGACTGGAAACCGTGGTACCTCTGAACCATGATACACCTCTCGAAAAAGAAACATCATAATCCTTTCGTTATTTAATTGATACTCTCTTTCTTTTTCGAATCGGTTACACACTATATAGGACGACAAAGATGACAAACCTCTGTAGTCTAGCGGTTCAGGTGTTGGACTGGACTTCATGAGGTCCCGCGTTCGATTCCCGGGTCGGGCAACAAAAGGAGAATCAGGTTTTTCCAATTTTCTAATAAGAAAAAATGTTGCTCGGGATTGGATGTGTGCCCGGTTGGCGATAGGCTTGCCACCTGTCACATTGTGGGACTTAGTGTCTACGACTAGTCGTAGGTGCCCTAGTTGTGCCTCTGCCTACCCCTTCGGGGATATGGACGTGAAGATACTCTTGTTGACAAGATTTAAATGACGACGGTAATACAATGTCAAATAAAACCGAAAATACGTAATGATTACCAATCTCTCAGTCATCTCTGTTGCGTCACAGCTGAGGTTACGTCGAAGTTTTGAACTTTAGATTGACAATTTACATAAATCTAAAGTTTCCCGCAAGTTTGTACGTGGAACATCACTAATACGGATTGATCAGATATCCGGATACGGACCGGGTCTTGTTCATCATGTTTAATTCGTCCCATAATTTCGATAATTATAGATTCACGGTTTGAGTTCCACTGTCCGATTTCGTAATGTCATAATTTTTGCAACAGCTAATCGACGCGCAGTTGATGACAATACGTTTAACGAATACCTACCATAGGTATCCGTTAAACTTTGTAGCATTGTAGTAACTTACCTACCTATATTAAATTAATAGGGTTAATCTTGAATTTAAATTTATTGGAAATTGGAATCAAATTTGTGTCATTTTATGTTCATAAAAACAAATCCCATGTAATAAATTAGATAGGTATTGTTTCTTATTAGCTAAATGTATATAATTCGCTGGTATTGTGTTCAATAATACAAATATCACAAATCCGATTTCGAAATTGAAATTGACATTCAAGAACCCTGATATCTATATGTATTTACTAGTGCGAAAATTTTAAAAATGTTTACCTATCGTGTCAGGTGCAACAAAACGAAAGGATCCTCGGATTTTAATTAGGCCGAGATTAAATAAGTTTTCCCGGTGGTGTTATAGTAGTTAAAACTACACGTTTTAGCTACAAAGTAGGTACTAATTTAGGTACCGGGGCAGCAGGATCGCTTTCGCACACATCCACTGCCCGGCGGCGCTGGATCTCTCGATAACTTTAAACTTCTGTACAACCCTTCTCAACAGAGATAGTCTCATAAACAGTCAGAAGTGGTGCACGGATACACTGCGTGAACCACTTCGTGGTCCTAATGAAGAGACGCAACCCCGTACCTGCCGCAACCTTATCAAGACCGGGCGGGCAAGATAGAATGACCACCCCCCTCCAGTCCTCCGCAAGCCTTACAACTATCAACCCAAGCGAGCCAAGTGAGTCTTCTTTGTGTCTACTCCTCGTGTCCCTTCTTGGGCAGAGAGGGGTACTGAGGGGCAGCCTTCCTGGTCCAAATGGTTTCAAAGGGGCACCAGCATGATCTCCGTTACTCAGCCCCAGTAAAGGCTTGGAACCGGTATCAAAAGTACAGGTTCTGTACCGGTATTTAGCCGTTCTTGCCATTTCGATACCTGGATCGGGTATCCAATTCAGGTACCCGTTAAATATAAAAGCGACGTCGCCAATTTTCGTTTTCAGGTATCGGTATTATTATAATCTCTTATGAAGGAACAGAGATATCTTCAATTGAAGAATAATGATACCTACGTACCTAATATATTTTCTGGTGGTACTAATTATAAAATATATTGTTAGTGGGTGCTCTGGTTGTGCCTTTTCCTACCTCTTCGGGGATATGGACGTGGAGATGCTTTCTTTTCCTTTTTTTTTATATATTTTCTTGTACCGGTATTGTTGAACCATTACCGATATAAAAACCCTTAAACTAATATTACCTATATTAAGTCTGGTACCGGTACAAACAGTACAGGTAACACCTTTGGTATAGGTATTGCTTCAAAGCTATTACTACCGGTTCCCAAAAATACCGGTATTTCAAGCCCTGGCCCCACTCCACAACAAAGCTTGAACCTTGGGGGAGGTGGGCAATATCTATCCTATCTCAACAGGGCTGACGTCTTGTGAGGCTGATTAATATAAATATCAAAATATCTGAGGTAGCTATGAATTAAGAACCTACAGTAGGTACATTACCTACTTACAATACACCAAAGACAACAACACATACCTACCTACATGTCTACAAATCTTCAGAGATTTTTTTTGATTTTGTAATCAGTTACACCTTGACTAAATTTTATTTTTTTGGAATACCTACTAGTACTAGCAAAATACTTGTTATGAAATGTAATGTTGTATACACAAAGAATATTAAACATTTTAATCTTTTCTGTTGTTACAAACTGAATTTCAAACTTTTGTGTTTTTTGAATATACTACGCCATCTGCTTATTAATTTTAGAAAATTTGTTTGCTCCTTTGAGAGAGTGCCATCTATTGTGTTACAAAAGTAACATACAATCCACTGTAATCTTTTTTATCCCTATATTATTATGTACTATAATATTATGTACCTATCATCTTTTTAAATATTATATTTAAAAAGATGATAGGGATATATTTATTACGTTATGTCTAAAAATTCTCAAAACTACATATTTCTAATGTGGAAATATAAAGGTACGTAAAAAAGAAAAGATAAGTTATCTGTGACACTTGTAACAGCATGACAATTGACAAATGAATTTGACATTTCTTAAAACCTCCGGGCTGAACTAAATCGTGACACGGTATTTTTTAAACTAAAAAGTTTAAAAACTAGAATTTTGCTTTCAAAAATCAAATTACTAAAATTGCCAAGTTTGAATTTTGAAAGCGTTATAAAGGTATGTAATAAATACTATCTTAAATTATCCTATTTAGTATGTTAAAAAACTACTTTTGATTTTTGTTTTATTCTTGTTTACAGATAGTTTAGAAAATAATGGCTGCGTCCATTGTTGATACTTACTCTGACCCTAGCATGGGATGGATGAATGCACCCCATAGCACGGGTACCTCTATCATGGCTTGCGAGTACGATGGAGGAGTTGTCATAGGAGCTGATTCTAGAACGACTACTGGAGCGTATATTGCTAACAGAGTTACTGACAAGCTTACCAAAATCACGGACCACATCTATTGTTGCCGTTCGGGGTCAGCTGCTGACACTCAGGCTATTGCAGATATTGTAACTTACCATCTTAGTAAGTAGCTATTGATTAGTCACAAACAATCTTACCTAAACCATCAACTAAACCTACTACTTGTCAAATGCTACTTCCGGATTGTGCTTATGAGTGAATGTTGTGACTTTCCTAAACGAAAGTGTATTGATTTTCATTATTGGTTACGTCATTAGTTGCATTACTACCTACTAAATAAAAAAATAATCTTAAAATTTAGACTCCTTACAGCAAATACTAAGTGAGTATTGATCAAAAAAATTGATTTGGTATTTAACCTGTGAAATGAAATTTTTATGTGTGAGATCAGCAAATAAGCAGATGGCTCACAACTGTGATATATAGATACTATAGATGTTACATGTGCATTGTTACCCTGTGACCATGATAGGCATATTGTGCAAGTCTACCAACTTCCCTACCCAACAGACCAGAAAATTACAGTCATTGTGGTGGTACAAATTGGTGAGATAAAAGATCCCTACCCTGGCAAAATGCTGCATAGCACTCTACTACCAGTAGTCTTGTTAATGCCTATAAAAGAAATCTATGTATATAAAAATGGATCCCCACTTCTCGTGTCCATAGCATCGCCCTTGAACAGATGGATCAATTTTGCTATCTCTTTTTTGTTGTGTCAGAAGGTTCTTATGAAAAGATAAACCGGGAAAAATGGGTAATACTATGATTTCATACATATGAAGTAGCTATAAACAGCTATACAAAATTGGGTTGCCTTGGACATAATATGTATAAAAAATGTAAGAAAAAGTAATATAATAATGTTTATTAAAAATATGTTTGAAGAGTGTCAAGATATGTAACGTCATAGAATTACTCAGTAAGTTGTTAGTTTAGAAACCTAATAGTTGTTTTAAATTTCAGATTTCCACAGAATGGAACTTGGTGAACCACCTCTAGTTGAGACTGCTGCAGCCATATTTAAAGAACTGTGCTACAATTACCGAGACCAATTGGTAGCTGGTATTTTAGTTGCCGGCTGGGATAAGAAGAAAGGAGGTAAGTATTTATAAGCTATTTTCAACAAATTTATACCCTTTTTGAAGTTAGGTACTTGTTCGGATTTTAAGAATTTGCCCCATATTGGTCCAGGTCCAATACAGAAAAGATCATCTACCTTCGAACCTGGTGGGCAAGTACAGCAACTAAACCAGGTAGAGATCCACTGCCTTACCTATTCCTACTGCCATAATGACAGTGATCATGTTCTGTTCCATAGGACTGAATACTAGGAAACTTCCATGACAGACCTAACAGTCTACAGGATTGTGATAAAGTTTAAAAACTCAACATCAGGTTTTCGTAATTATGCAACAGAAAGCCTTATGGGCAATTTATAACTTCTTGGTATCTAAGGGAAATGAAACTCGCAGGTCTGCCCGGTTGGTCGGGTAGGTCGCAATACTACTTTCATGGACAAATCATATGTTTTTGCAATAAATTGTGAAACCTGTCTTGCAATATGTAAACTAAAATAATATTTTTCTGTGTCACAGATATGTAATAATTATATCCATGAAATAAAAAATAAAAAAATCAAAATTCTTTCTTGGCGGTTTTACATTTGATGTTTACATGATATAACTACCTATTAAATGAAAGATCAAACATTTAATTTCAGGTCAAATTTATTGTGTCCCAATTGGAGGAATGGTTCAACGGCAAGCTGTATCCATTGGAGGTTCTGGCTCAAGCTATGTGTATGGTTATGTTGATGCAAATTTCAAACCGAAGATGTCCAAGGAAGAAGCTATGAAATTTGTAACAAATACACTTACTTTGGCAATGTTAAGAGATGGTTCTTCAGGAGGAGTAGTTCGACTGGGTGTGATTTCAGAAAAAGGAGTTGAGAGATCTGTCATCCTTGGGGATCAGCTACCTAAATTCTATGAAGGTTAAATTTAAAATTTTGGCTAGGTATTCATAATAAAAACTGTGTTTTTAATAATGTTTTTAATTAAATATCCCAATACCCAACTTATGATAAAAAAAAATCATATGTGAAATGTCCAGCATACAAGCACATGGGTCTCCTGATGTTAAGAGGCAACCTAGGCCTATAGACACCATAGGTGTTAAAGGTGCGCCGCTCTTCCTTGGCCTAGAAGTTAGACCAATTGGGCACGTCTACCAGCTTCCCTACCTTTCCAGCCGGAACATGGCGGTATCATGGCGACAGGAATAGTAGTTCCATATCCGGGAAAGTTGCTGCACAGCACAGAAGTGAAAAATGTCTTTAATTAAACATTGTTTTAATATGTGTCTAATCCTTAGTACTTGTTAATGTTAGAGTATTTGAATTAGTAAGTCCACAAAAAACATATCTTCAACAAGTAGGTTCTCAAAACTGAAGTAAAGCTACATTCCAAATAATTTAATGCTTCTTGTAAATAATTTATGTAATTTTATAGGTGATCTCAACATCAAAAAGTTTACTACTATTGATTACTAGCGCATTAAATGTTGCACACTTCGACTGTTGTTCATCTATATTTTTACTACTTTTGTACATATAGTTTGCTCCCCCTTGGGTAACTTGTTATGTAAATAAAAGCGCACTACGTTCAGGGTCTGAACTAGAATAGACCTGCCTCTCTGCTGGGCAACTCCTAAGAGGGGAGCACATGTTAAATAGTTCGTTACTTGTTGGTAAGTAAATTGTTTGCAAAATTCTTTAAATACGTATAAAGTATCTTCACGCCCATATCCCCGAAGAGGTAGGCAGAGGCACAACCAGGCCCCCACGACTAGCCGAATACACTAAGTCCCTCAATGTGATAGATAGCAAGCCTATCGCCAACCGGGCACATATCCAATCCCCAGCAACGTTTTCTTTTAATTAGGAAATTGCAGAAATCCAATTTTCTTTTTGTTGCCCGACCCGGGATTCGAACCCGAGTCCTCTGACAGTCAAGTCTAACAACTGAACCGCTAGACCATAGGCGACATCTTTGCTAATGTTTTATTTTATAAAAACAAATTGTCATTATGATTGTTTCCAAGTAGATGTTTAGCTAATGGTATTCATTTTATTTAATTATGTGAACAACTACAAGTTTTCACCTATATTGAATGGCCCTGAGTAAGTTACTACTTGCAGATTTGTATGTTATAAGATCTGCCCATTTTGGGACTTGCGTATCTTGCGACATGCATATCACAAGGCCCTACCATGAACGCTTATAGCCGTATTATTTCCATCTTGCTAAATGTTCGCTTTTATAAGCAACTTTGTAATATACGTCATAAGGTTGCCTTTCTCCGATGACAATTGGTATTATTGAAATAATACTGTTGTAAGCGTATGGTAACCCCCCCTTTACTGTAACACTAGTGCTCACTTCAGTATGTTACCTTTTTTTAATGTTTTCGATGTATAGTAAAAAAGTAAGTATCTTCACGCCCATATCTCCATATCGAACACGGGACCTCATGCAGTCGAATCCAACACCTGCCTCTAGAGTACAGAGGCGATTCGATGTATAGAATTCACTCTTCTACAGTTTTATAACATTCAAATAAGGGAATCAATGTTGTTCCAACTAAATTGCCTCTACATTATGGAAATACACTGAAATAATTATAGTCTAAAGTAGAAAAAAGCATTAAATAAAAGAATGTTATCCTTTAAACGCATTTACTTACATCTTACATATATATATTTACATTTATTAGGAATTAAAGCTTCAAGCAATAACATATACAACATACTGAATAGTCTATACAGAACAAGTACCACATTTATTTATGAGGGTATATCAATTTTTCACATATATTCAGATAGGTATAGTTCATATTCGTATACACCATAAAGACATGGCAAGGTAGCTGAATTATTTCGGCAATAATATTCAAAAACTCTTACTGAAAAGATGAAGGTAAGAGTCTAACCATATCCACACAACACTTAGAGAAAGAGAATCGGCCATGAAATCAAATCTACTAGTTTTATCCCATTATTGTCCCGTTTTATCACCCGTCGGTAACTATGTGTTCCTGTGCTATGTAATCGTTCCGAGCTCTTCCATGGTGTCCAGATCGCGCATCAACATTTGTATGGTCTGTTTCGTTCGAGGGAAATAGTCTGCTGTTTCGTCATCTTCGAACGATGGGTCTTGAGATTCCAATTCTAAAACATGATTTTATATTAGAGAATATACAGTTAAGTGATTTATCTGAGCTTTTACGTATGTTGGTATATTTTAAAATTTATGAAATCTATAGCATCTATGACTATCGTCTGAAATTTAGTTATTTTTGCTACCAGTAGAGGCGTTGTCTTACATTTACACAAATGACGACAACATTTTATCACCTCATGTTTTTTTACAATCAGCTTCCGTAACTTTGAATAGTGTTTGCAACTCCAATGCCTGAACGTTATACTCTAAGATATTAAATCGATTTTACAGTTCTTCTCATGGTATAGGATGACCACAAACAATATAACAAAGTAAGGTAGATAACATATTTACGCGTTGTCAAAAGATCCAAGCCCGTTAATAAACTCGTTTGGTCGAATGCCTCATTTTCAAAAAAAGTTGGTCAGGCCAGCAGATCTCGGCCTGTATGCATGTAAAAATAAAAGGTGTAGTGTAGTGTACCTGCGACCTGTGCCTCGATGGAGTCGAGCCTGGCGTCGATGAGCGCCTGACACCGGCGGAGGTGGCGCAGCAGCCGCTCGCGACACGCGCCGCTCTCGATGGCCGGCTCCGGCTGCGGGCCCATAACACCACACACCGACATCCCAGGCACGCCGCCCTCTTGCTCTACACCACACAAAAACTGCTGGTCACTTTGTTGTGCACTCAATAATAGGCCGTACTCAGACGCGTCAATTGTCTTTCAATCAGTCATAAGGGCCCTATATTCAAGCGTTTCTTGACTCGTTAGTCGTTTCGCTAACGAATGGTTGTTTATATACTATTCGTACAAAAAACCTACCGTTCGTAAGCGGCAAAGGAATAGTTTATTGAACATATAAATCGAGGATTAGTCCCTTTAATTTTAACTTAAAATTCCTTAAATTAAAATTTGACCAATCATTAAAATAAAACTCCATATATTCCGCTACATCTGGCTTTGCAAATTTGACCAAAAGCTAACGAACTAATAAGATTTTTTATGTCAGAAAACCAAACAGACCACTCTGCTCATGGAAAGAGACAACCGTGGCCTATAGTTCTATGGCTGGGATATTCAACGGCGTAACTGATTCGACAGCTTCGGAAAAAATGTTCTAAAATGTTGACTCACTTCAAACTTTTTGATACGACGCGCGACGGGGTGTTTATTCTACTACAGACCCACGCGAATTGCTGCACAGCACTTTAGTGCAACTTTACAGTTACTTTATAGTAACTCTAAACTTTTTATAGAACGCTACGTTACTTTTAGAAAAACTACTAATGGCTATGCTCACGAATAACGGTTCGTTGATAATTGGAACCGAACATTAATCTTTGCTCGCCTCTTACGAGCTGGCAGAGAAATAGATGATCTATTCTACACAAGGGATCCCGTTAAACATAAGAAAAAACGTCTGATTAGAAATCCGCAAATTATCTGCAAGACAAGTTTTACTGTGTAAGGACTTACTACATACATTACAGGTATCGACATGAGAAAAATGACATTAGTCAAGATGTTGAAGAGGCGCATTTAGTTACCCAGCTCAGCAGATATATGCCATTGTCAGAAAAACAGTCAATAGTTTGGACTACGGTAATTAAAGTTTACCTCAACCAAGTTAAACTATTTTTTGCTAACGATTTTTGCGTTAAGAGTAAATATAGCTCTTAAGACTTACAAGTTACACGTGGCTATTCACCAAATTCAACATTAGCACATAATATTCTCACCTTGAACAGATTTCGCCAGCCGTTCCAACTCTGATGTAGAAATAGGCAAGTCTAGGGAAGTCCCACCTGGACTCGAGAGGGCGTTGGCCAAGCTCATCAACTGTGAGTCCCTATTGTCATCATCGCATGGAGTCGCTCTCGCATCTAAATTCAAATCTCGTAAGTCGTCGGCCCTCACCGGCAAATTTTCTTTGCCAATGTTGTTTATAATTATATTCAAATCAGAGTAGTCTGAATTAAGTCTCTCTTGAGTCATATTTACTTCCGCGCTTTCCCAATCTTTTGCCCAAAGATACAGTTTTGGGTGATTTCGATTACTAAAACAAATAAAACATATTATTTTAAATGTATAGTAACAAGTTTTACATCAACCTAAACCCTTCTCCTCCTCCTTTTAAGTCACTTAAAATATTGCCTTTCCTTGTCTATGTCTCTTGGATCATTTAGGTTTGTCACATTTTAGAAGTAATGAGCAACTACATGTGCCTAATCAAATACTCTACTAATAGTTATAAAAATAATGTGTATTGCATGTCCATTCGTATATACAACCAAATTCCAGAAATTCTTAAATCAGTTTCATCAAAAGAATTTCGAAAAAAGGTGATCTTGCTGTTAGACAAAACATTTCACAATATGAAGGATTTTTTTGTAGAAAAGCAACAAATACTAAAATATTCGTAAAATTTTATATATTAATACTTGATGCCAAAACTTTGGCATCAAGTATTTTCTGGATCCCTTTTTACGAAAGTTGCCCTCGCAATGCGTCCTCAGGCAGGAGCATAAAATTTGGCATACTTATAATTTACTAGCTGTTACCCGCGGCGTCGCCCGCGTAGTCTACTTATTTGATATTTAGCTCTCCAACACTGTTCGTTAAAATTTTAAGATAAAATGTAGCCTATATCGCTATCCAAAGTTTATTTTTTTTTAAATGTTAAAATCAGTTTAGCAATTTTGCCGTCAAAACTGAACATACACTTTCTCTTTTCTAATTTCACCTCAGATAAATCGTAGAAATACGTTATTGTCTCCACAGTTTTATCTGCACTTCGGCAAATCCTGTGAAATTAAACTGCATAGCAAGTTATGGAAACCTCTAACAGATTTTTTTTTCGAAATTTTAGAAATATACATATCGTCTCTGAGGTCTATCCGTGCGTCTTCGGAATGACTTCTTGGGATCTTGGGTTCGATCTCCGGTCCGGGCAACAAAAAAAACAAATAGAAATTGTGAAGTTTTAATTTTCTACTAAAAGTAACGTTGCCACTTGCCCGGGATTGGATAAGTGCCCGGTTGGCTACAGGACTGTCATCTACCAAATTGGACTTAATGTCTTCGGCTAGTCGTGAGCGCTCTGGTTGTGCAGTTAGACAGAACTTCGGGGATATCTTCAGAAGCTCACATTTAGGAATTGTCATCTATCAAATTTTATTTAATGTCTTCGGCTAGTCGTCAGCGCTCTGGTTGTACAGTTAGGCCGAACTAACCCTTCGGGGATATCTTCAGAAACTCACATTTAGAAATCTTAGCAACAAAATTAAACTATAGAACAGATTCTGTGATAAATTTGACCTTGCATAGAAAAATGTCCTGGCATAATAATGTGTCTACCTACTCCAAACGACGTCATTTGAAAACAATTATTGCATTTGCCCATATTGCTTAAAAATCTTTGACATTGATCAGAATAGCAAAGTAAAAGACACTTTAGCAGCTCAGCTGGTTCACCAAGCAAAAGTAATTATACCTTACCATTAACACAACCCTGCATTTCATCTTTGAATTTTAAGGGATCACAATGCGGACATTTTTTAACATTTTTTCAATTAAAATCAAAGGAGTATTTTTATACCGTAACGTGTGGTCATAATAGTCCTGCATTAACAAAAACATTCGTATTAAACCTACTGAAAATGATTCTACTTTGAGCTTGACGCTGAACGCTAGCTGATCTTATCCCTTGCGTCTGTGTAAATATCTCCAAATCCCTCAAAGACACTTAGCGTTCAGCCAGTTCCGCAAGTCTGTTGAGTATGAGAATGGAGTGACCATTGTCGAATGCTAGCAAGTGATCATAATCCACAAAAACACTATTCTTGCCAACATTTTTTTAGAGTTTCCCTCGATTTCCCCAGGATTTCATCATCAGATCCTGACCTGCTGACTATGGGACCACCTCTGAAATATACCCTTTCAAACAAAAAACGATTTTCCATACGAACATTCATCCCCTCTTTTTACCCATTCTTCCTCATTTTTAGTGATAAAAAGTAGCCTATATTTTTTCGTTTATCATCAAGTGTCTAAATACAAAGTTTCAATGTTACAGCTTTAAAAATGGCGACTATACATATGAACAGTCATCCCCTCTTTTTACCCATTCTCCCCCATTTTTTGCGATAAAAAGTAGCCTATGTTCTTTCGTTTATCGTAAAGTGTCTAAATACAAAGTTTCACTGTTACAGCTTTAAAAATTATATGAACGTTCATCCCCTTTTTTTACCCACTCTCCCCTATTTTTTGCAATAAAAAGTAGCCTATGTTGTTCCTTAGGGTCTATTCTATCTCTGTACCAAATTTCATCAAAATCGGGTCACTGGTTTAGGCGTGAAAGCGTAACAGACAGACAGACAGACAGAGTTACTTTTGCATTTGTAATATTAGTAGGGATTTTTAACCAATTTTGCTATGATTATGATATTAATATTTACTATTGAATTGGGGTGAATTTCGAAAAACCCTGAAATACGTGTTTCATCATTTGTACAAAAAAGCATTAATTCAAAGTTTCATGCAAAAATGTGCAATAAAAATATTTTTCTCATATAAACTTTGCCACCCCTTTTAACCCCCCAATGGGGGTGAATTTCAAAAAACCCTGAAATACGTGTTTCATCATTTGTACTAAAAAGCATTAGTTCAAAGTTTCTTGCAAAAATGTGCAATAAAAATATTTTTCTCATACAAACTTTGAAACCCCTTTTAACCCTTTTAGGGGTTGAATTTCCAAAAAATAATATGCCTATGTCCTTCTCATGAATGCAAACTATCTACATACCAAATTTCAGCAAAATCGGTTGGGCGGTTTAGGCGTGAAAAGGTAACAGACAGACAGACAGACAGAGTTACTTTCGCATTTATAATATTAGTATGGATGTGTAGGAGAAGTGCAGAACGCTAATATTTTTCAATAATTATAAATAAAAGCTTATAAAGTACATTAAATCAATAAATAAAACATTATCCTACCATGCATTTGACACACAGAAACAAATCTATTGACAATAACGATAAAAGATCACAGATGGCGCACTAAAAAGTTTGGAAACAAAGTAGTTGGTCTTGAGAAATGAAGATGGCGTTCTTATAAACAAGATATTTAAACTTATTATGGTCGAATTTCGACCAATGGGTGATTACTAGTATTATATAAAAACTCTTAGTTGCCGAGGAGTTTGTTTTGCCGTTTTTTTCTCCTGGATAAGTTTGAAAACGGTGGTAATTTGAGGGTTAAATTTATTTACATTTTTAAATATTCACTTTTTTTTATTAAGAGAAAAAATATCGAAATCATGTCATCACAAGCATCTGCTATGGATGACGAAAGAAAGAAAGAAAATTATTTATTTGCGGAAATATGTGTGTAAATGAGATGTTACAAAAATATTTAAGTATATCAACATATTCTACCATATTTTGATGTGCAAATATTTTAACATTTTTAAAAAATATTATTTAATAGGGTACATATAATGCTTAACTTCTAAGCCAATTATTTATATTTATAACTAGATTAATAATTATTTATTACCAAAACATTTAATAACTATAATTGAATTTAGCCCTGTCTACCGTAAACTACCACCGTTTCCAAACCTAGCCAGACAGGAGAAGAAACGGCGAAACAAACTCCTTGGCAACCATACCTTTCATTATATTTGGTTATCAATTATTAGTTATTTTACTATAAATTCTTTTCTACAAGAAAATCTTTGACACTATAATATGTTTTATCTAACAACAAGTCAAATACCTTCCTTCGAAATCTTTTTAATGGAAGAGATTTGAGATTATCAGGAATTTGGTTGTATATACGAATGGACATGCAGTAAACATTATTTTTATAAATATTAAGTTTTTGGTTAAGCACATGCAATTTCTCACTATTTCTAAAACAAGAAATTCCCAACTTTTCAGCATTTGTTTTAAACAAATGATAATGTTTTTTTACAAATACACATACAGCCAAGATATACAAACAAGGTAAAGGTAAAATTTTAAGTGATTTAAAAAGTGGTTTGCATGAATGCAATTGGTTAACACTACAAATGGCGCGAATACACTTCTTTTGTACTCTTAAAGATTCTAATTAAATCTACAGAATTTCCCCAAATAGGCATATTGCAAAATACCAAATACCAAAAAGGCATATTACCATATTGCAAAACCGAAGAAACATACCCACGATAAGATAAGAGAGATGAACCCAAGCCTGCTACTTCTCTTATTCTTCTCAAAACATATACAAACCTATCAATTCATCATTGAGAGTCAATACGTGATTTCCAATTGCAATATTTATCAATTTTAACTCCTAAGAAGTTGGTAAAATCTACATTCTCTATAAAAGTATTATTTGAAAATATTTGTAATTTTTTAGTTTATCTATAGTGTGCCTGAAATTCGGCTAATTTCGTTTTGTCAGATTTATTTTAAGATTATGCTCATGTAACCATTCTGCCACTTTATTTAAAGTTGCAGTTGTTTCTTTAACTAAATCACTTCTATTATTACACGTGATGAGAAGTGTAGTATCATTGGCAAATAAGACAGAATCATGGTTAATAGCATCACGCAGATAATTTATGTATATTAAAAAAAGTAATGGGCCTAACACGCTACCTTGTGGTACACCGCAGTCATTAAAAAGATAATTTGAAGTGTAAACCTTTTTGCGGTTACCATTTAGTCTAGATATTTCAACACACTGTTTTCTATTTTCTAAATAGCTTCTAAACCAATCTAACGATTTACCTCTAATGCCATATCTCTCAAGTTTTGTTAACAAAATTTCGTGTGATACAAAATCAAATGCTTTACTTATGTCTAAAAATACAGAAAGTGGATACCTTTTGCTATTAAGACATTCAGTTATTTTCTTAACTAAGTCAAAACATGCAAATACTGTAGACCTGCCTTTTGTAAATCCACACTGATTATTTTTTAATAAGTTAAATGAATTAAATAGCTGTATGATTTGTCATATTACATTATTTTTTCAAAAATCTTAGAAATTACAGGAACTAAAGTTATAGGTCTATAATTGTTCATTTAAGAAGTATCCCCTTTTTTAAATAATGGCTTGACAATAGATTTTTTTTAAGGGATCTGGATATTTACCTTCTGAAAATGATAAATTAATTATATGGCAAAGAGACTTTAGGCGAACTTCAACCATGTACAGATGTATACGATGCTATTTAAAATAAAATTTTTGGTGTTACAGCAACTTGCGTGGGATCGCTTTGAATGATTGTTTTTAACTACACAAGTTAAATCATCATTATTCTTTTCCGTCGGTGGACTGTGCCGGCTACTCTTTCACGAAACAAGAGAGTAGAGAAGGTGGTGGCGGTGGAGCTATGTCGGGTATACTCACGAGGCGACGTTGTACTTGACCCTAAGAGCGTGCAGCGCGTCCTGTATCCGGAGCAGGTTGCCGGAGAGCTCGTGCGAGCGGCGCAGGCGGTCGGAGGGGCGGGCGCCCGGCAGCAGCCCCTCGTACAGCCGGTCCTGGTCGTGCAGGAACCGCATCGACCGCCGCCCGCGACGGGGGTTCAGGCAGATGCTGCACGTGTACTTCTCGGGGACCTACCCCAAAGGAAAACACATTTTACTATTAGCTGTCGGCCGCGGTTTTGCCCACTATTCAATTGATCACCTTTTCGCTTAACAATTCGTCGAGATATCGAGATGTATAAAAACAAACCAACCGAACATACGTATGTTTACAGCTAAGGTAATGTTACAGTAAAACCAGGGTTTGACGGTTGCAATTAAGTTATCCTTCGTGATTAAACTATTTATAGATAACGACTACACGATGAAGTTACATGTTTAATCGCGGTTTTATTCATATCTATTATAAGCAGCTACATATATTTTCACGCGTTGCATTAGCTAAGCTTGGTCAAAAACGATTATTTAATATAATTATTTAATATATAATATAAATGTAATAATATTATTATTATTTAATATTTAATATTAATTATTTAATATAACATACACAGTATAATTTAAATTTAACTTTTTCTACCGTATTTGATAGCCATAGAATAGAAATAATATGTGAAAAATACTCACACAAAATATACAAAAACTAATTTAAATTAACATTTTGTGCATTAACAAAGTGTAAAGTCACGAGTCATAAATGGTTTCACCTAAAGTATATAAAATATTTTTGTAGTAAAAACGAAAGTCTATTTGATTATCATTCATTCAATCTGAAAAAAATGTGATATTATAAACCTAACTAAGTACGTGACCAATTAAATAACCGAATACTTATTTCAACAAGATTGCGTTACTATATTGATGATACCATTATTTTCTTAACGCAAGCAAACTTTCATTACTGTAACACCACAATAAAAACACATAACAGCAAACCAATTCTACAAAAACACGACAACTTTTCCCTGTTTGGCTAGCTTAGTGAAACAATACACAGACATAAGGGACAACTCCCACATCCCTTCCAACTTTCTTGGTTTTAAGAATACACAAGGCACTGCTACATATATTATTCTGCATATAATACGGTTTTCCTTGCGTATCTCTTCCCTGCTTAAAAGTTGTTCTATCTAAATATATTGAATTGTTCCCATCCTTGGCACTTGGTAAGACTCCATTAAGTATTTTTATACATATGAAAAAAACACTTGCACTATTTCACTTAATAAAGTTTTCAAAAAATTATAAAATAATGTTAGCCAACCGGTTGTGCTTTCACAGCATTTTCAGGGCTATTTTAACTTATTGTGGGCTAATGAACAGTTCTACCTGAACCTTATCCCCATGTGATACTCTCCCTGAAGACACGGTCTACCTAATTGGGGTGAACACCACAATAAATGCCAACTTCTGGCTTATGGGAGTACTTTCAGCCTCTCATAACTCACCTAGTTCTTGACGATTCATTGACGAGCAACTTACTATAACCAGAGTTTCCTAGTATTTCACCATAGCCAGATTATAAAAACTCACTCACCTGTGATTCAGTCTGTATGTTGTGGCACAGCGCGTGTTGCCAACACAGACAGAGCTCGCACTGCACCATGAGCCCATCTTCCTCCCGGAACCCACAGTGGCAGTTGATGATCTCCTCGCGTTTCATATGCTCGATTTTTATACGCTCGCCAGCTGGAACGTAACAATTTTATAGTATACGGAGACAAACAAGGTTGCCGAGAAGTTTGTTTCACAGTTTCTTTCCCTGACTGGTTATAAACGGCCGTAGTATGACTTTAGGACTTGTTTTCATGGAGTTTGTTTCGCCTTTTTTTCCTTACTGGCTAGGGTTGGAAAAATTCGTACAAGGGATTAATCTCATATCATAACTTCTCAAAACACAATATTCATTACATGTCAAAAAGTAATACGTTCTTGCCAACGACAGACAACAAAGATCCAGTGCCAGAGTTTGAAATATTAAGTCCCTTGTGTCAATACATACATACATATATTCACGCCAAGTCCCTTACGCGATAGGCAAAGTATCACGTGTCAAATCCCACGAATCTTGCAGACCTTTCTATGTCAGTAGCACAGTGTCAGTACGGGCCGTCCCTGTGTGTATTAATATAAAACCTTTAAAAAATAATAATCATGATGAGTCCTATCATTTAATTTAAAACGGCTGCCATGTTATTTTAAAAAAAATCTAAACAATTTTGAGTGTTGGTGTGAGTTGGTAATAAGTTTTTGTATACATGCAACCATTTAAAATTACAAAATCATACTCACTCTCTGTATACATGTACATGTTAGCTTCCTTGTCTTCATTAGACTCTGAAGAAACGCCAGGATTGTTACTCAAGGGTTTATCATTGTCATGTCGCGACTTCGAATCCGGTGTGCCCGATCCTGGAAAACTGGATCTAGTCTCGAAATCCGAGTTCACAGCCAACCAGTCTTCTGTCTCACTCATTGACTTCTTTTTACCCTCAAGTTTTTTTGGCTCTTCTGATGGTGGTTTTGTTACTGTATGGGTAGATATTGCAGATTCGAAATCCAATGGCATTGGGATTTCTGAGTTATCTAAATCCACATCCTCAAAGTCCATTAAAGGCGGTTTGTCCATTTCAGAGACTATATCCGGTGGATCTGGTCTTCTGACTGGTAGAAGTACTTTAGGACGTTTCACGGGTTTATTGCTATTGGCCAAAGCTTGTCGAAGCTTCGGGGAATCTTGAGATCTCGGTATGATCCTTCCTATCTTTGGTACTGGAGGTACAGTCGGTTCTATTGGTACATCAGGTGCAACTGGCGTCGGTTCTTCAACACGTTTGTGTATTCTGGGTATTTTCACTTTTATAACCTTAGACATCGGATCACGTCGTACCTTTTTCGGTTTCTTATCCGTCGGTTTTGTTTTTGATCTAGCGTACGCTAGGTCCAACACTTTAGGAGTTACTCCCAATAATTTTCTCAGTTCTCTGTGATAATGTTTTATGTGCATTTTTAATAATGTATTATTTCTAAAGTTCTTAAAACAACCTTCAGCTGGACATCGAAGAAGATTTTCAATTACTTGAACTTTCAATGAACCAACATACACTGTAACGTAGAAAGTACTTTATTTATACCTAAATTTTTAGCAATTATGACACGATTACAATAGAAAAGTTTTTATTTCCACCAAATAAGATGATCGATTCTTTCACGTTTTCAATTCAAAATTATCATAATGTTAATACGTGAAGCAAAAACCTCGGACTCCTTTTTTACGAAAATTGCGAGGACGGAGGAATATGAAATTTAGCACACTTAAAGATTAAGTGTAAGAGAAGTGCAGAACGCTAATATTTTTCGATAATAATGCAAATAAAGTGAATTAAATCAAAAAATAAAACATTACACATACTACTATGCATTTGATACATACTAACAAATAGATTGATGAAAACGATAAAAGATCACAGATAGCGCACAAACTATATTCATAAAGTTTGGAAACAAAATGATTACATAAACGGATAAATGAAGATGGCGTTCTTATCAAAAATGGGCGACCACTAGTTTTTAAAATTAGGGCAAGGAAATTAAAGTTAACATAATTTGGACCCTTACCATAGCCATCTTCCAACGTTGGCTGATCATACGACATATCGTTGGCGTTTTCAGATGTATCAAATACATCACTGGGGTCATCTTCTGGCACCTTTAAAAACTAAATCAAACGAATTATAAGCATACAAAAGTAATTAATAACTCAAGACGTAAAATATATGAGATTCAAAACGAGGTAATGTCTTCTTTATCTATGTTATTCTCAAAAATCAGTATTTGCTATTGTTAGGATGATGTACAGCAATTTGCCGGGATAGGGATCCACCGCCTTAGCTATTCCTGACGCAATAATGACAGCGTCATATTTCGGTCCAGAGGGTGGAGTAGCTGGTAGACTTGCCCAATTGACATCGACGCGCGCCTGTGACATCTATGGCATCTGTAGTCAAAAATGTCTGTGCATCAAATTTATATGGGACCACCTCTAAATTATGGCCATCTTTTTAAAAATCCATGCAACCGCCTCGTTGCTCGAGTGGCTAGCGTACAAGCCTAACTACACTCACCAACCGCGAGGCTAGGGTTCGATTCCCAACGGAGGCACGCGTTTGTGTGATGAACATTTAGATGTCTGCATTTCCAGGTGTAGGTGTTTATTAAATTTATTCTGGTGTCTATTTAGGTATTTCTATGTATTAGAATCGTTTGGCTAACACCCATAACTCAAGCACATAATTTGCTTACTTTGGGGTTAGATGCAGTTTGTGTAACTTGTCCAGTAATTAATTATTTATTTATATTTTTTCTATTATTTATTTATTTATTCAAAACCTATTCGAATACTCGCGTAGCGCATGGAAAAAAACATGCCGACGAATTGATAACCTCCTCCTGTTTGAAATCGGTTAAAAATGAAAAAAAAACAGATATCAGTTATGAAACCAAAAATTCTTAAATCCGATGCCCATGTCAGTGCAAAGAACTCAGTTGGTAAATGGTAAAAACCAGTTAGCCCAGATCCAATGATTCCGTTCCATAGCCAGACCTTAGTCATTTTATAAAAGCTGAAAGTTTTTTTTGTTCATGCTTCCGATTCAGATTGTGTTCAAGGGGTAATATAAGACCGAATCGCCGAGACTCAGAAAGATATCAAGAAGCAAACGTGTAACATGGTTCTACAGATTGAAAGCATCAAAATTACCCGATTGTTTACTCAAAATTACCCGAGTTCAAAATACAGAATGCTTGTTAGTAAACACTGTTACAATTATTGATAAAGGTCTCGTAAATTATTTGCAATAAAATAGATGATTTCTTACATTCTTTCAAGTTTCAATTTACAAAGTAAATTGGTATTATAATGCAAACATCTATAGTACTGATCCCTGACAAAGTAACAGCTAAACAAACTACAATACAGGAGCCCCATTCTTCTGTGTATTGGAAGCAAAACTTTTAGCTATTATGAAATTTGTAGTGTCTGGCAGCAAAAAGATCTTGGTTGTGTCCATTACATATAATTTAACTGAAAATATTTAAGTAATTCTTACGTTACGCTTCGAAAATTTCTTCAGCTTTGGTTTTTCCTTTTTAGGTCCTTTCCTCTTAAGGCTTAAACTTTTTCGCTTGACTAATGGTGATAAGCAATCTATTTTGCCAGTAGGCTGAGCCACTTCTCCGCTGACGGTTTTAAACCAGCCCATGCGTCTCGAAAGCTTCAAATGAACCCCAAAATCTAACAAGGCATGCTCGTAGGGCCTTAGATTTTGTTCTGGATGGAGATCAAGATAATTTCTCATATCGGTTTTCGTATGGAAACGATGGTTGTCTGGCCTGAAATTTCAGTTTTATTTCATTTAAAATGAAAAAAGATTTTTCTGGGTTCCGTACCCTTTTAGACTAGACATGTACGTCTATCCGTCCACCCCACGTCACAGCTCCTTTACCTACTACAAACTATAAACTTATGCTATTGATAATACTTATTTATACTCACTCTGCTGTAAGTACAAGGGTTGATCCAAAATTTCGTGGCCTAACTAAGAAAACAAAATATATTACATAAAAAAATATTTTTACTTTACATAATCACAGTTAAGTGCAATGCACTTTCTTCCTCGTTCCTGCAACTTATTTATGCCTTCAAAAATGATTTCTCGAGGTCCTGAAAATACGCGTCTACCGCAGCTATGACCTCTTCATTTGATGAACATTTTGATCCACCTAAATTATTTTTTCTAAATTTGGAAATAGGCGATAGTCTGATAGAGCTAAATCTGGCGAGTTAGGATGATGGGGCAACAATTCTTAGTCACAGCTATGAATTTCAGCCATTGACTTCACTCTGTGGAGGTGTGGACACGAGCATTATCCTGGTGAAACAAAATTACTTTACGGATCATTCCTGGACTTTCTTTAATTATTTCTCGTAATTGTCACTGGAGGTTACAATAGTTGTAAAATTTGTTTCGCCTATTGGTAAATAATCAACTAAAATAACCCCTCTCGCATCCCAAAAAACTGAAGCCACAACTTTGTCATTCTACAAAACTGTCTACGCCTTTTTAACGGTCGGTGAACCAGATCTTTTTCCATTGTTTGGACTATTGTTTCGCCTTAGAAGTATAATGACGGACCCAGCTTTCATCCGTTGTTATAAAACATAACAAAAAATCAGTTCTGACTCACAAAGCTCTAAACAATCAAGTGAAAGTTAATCGAAGTATTTTCTTGTCTGCTGAAAGCAATCTCGGTACCCATCCCACCGACACCTTGTGAACACACAGTTCCTTAGTTATAATATTCTGTACCCGGCCATAACTAATGATCTCAGCAATATTATTAATGGTTAATCTTCGGTCTGCAAATATAACTTCACAAATTTTATCCACGTTTTCCGGGGTGCTGGAGGTTGACGGTCTGCCGTTTCTAGGTTCGTCTTCGATATTTCAGCGTTATATTTCAGCTACCCACTTTTTAACACATGAATACGATGGAGCAGATCCCCCAAAGTATCGACCATGTCTTCTCCATGAATTTGCTTAGGAGTTAAGCTTATGTAACTATTTGATCACCGCACACTGTTCAATTATTTCCATAGTGCGAAAATGTTACGACTTTCCGTAGACAATAAATAATAAAAAACATACTGTTATCTGTAACCGCTTGTAACTTTGCACACTTAGTAGTGAATAAACAAATTTCAATATAAGGCTAGATAGAAAACATCAAACACTTGTTTATAAGTGAGGCCACGAACTTTTGGATCGATGCTTGTAGCTTGTGCACTACAAAAAGTTCATTCATCAAATACCAAACTACTGAGAATACGCATTTGAAACCATACATGTAGCTGAAACTATTTTTTAGCTTGGCGGTAGAATGCTATGCAGCAATTCATTGCTACCACGTCTTTACTTACTCTTACCATTGTGGCCTGAAATCTGAATAATTAGATAACAGTGTTTCAGTAACAAGAGAAATATCTTTAAACTATAGTTATTTCTTACCATAAGGAGAGCCTTATGCTTTTTCAGTATCTTATACCTAACGTTAACAAAAATTAAAAAAAAAACGTACTAAAATTCAGTGATATTAACTTCCGAGATTTTTTTAACCTTGTGGACGAACAACTTACCCAATTAGAACAACATCCCATTTCCCTGCAGACTGACCGAAGCTCCTACGAACCATGTGTTTCGTCCAGCCAGGAGGCAGCCTCTTGTCTTCCACCTAAAATGTTTAATTTTTTTGAAAAAGCTTAATTATCAAAAAGTATGGTGTATTAAGTATATTATGGTGTATATAGACGAGGGTGCTCTCTTACCATCAGAAGAATTGTATGCTTGTTCACTGTGTTATAAAATAAAAAAAATATTTAAAAAAACTCTAAAGAAAAATATTAAGGCGCAAGTGGACTATTAACATTTTCAATTGTATTTCTTTTTTAGTTTGTCCCAAATATCATCCATCATCATAACAATCGACGATTTAGAAAGCGCATTCATGTGTATGAATATATTAAATTCTATCATAGATAAGTTAATAAAAATATGACACAATCTTATATATAAAAATGAATCCCTAATTCCCATGGTCACCGCATCATCCTTAAACAGATGGACCATATTTGCGATTTTTTTTTGTTGTGTTAGTTATTGTCAGGCGAAAGCTCGTATGAAATAAAAAAACAATATTCATAGTCAGGACAGGACAAAATCTATCGACGTAGCTAGTATAAATCAAGTCTTACGATATATCTAATCAAATATGGCTCACGCATATCACAGCAAAAACGAGTGATACAAAAAAAAGGTTCGCCGATTGTAAAATGCCATTTTAAAATTTGTCTGTATGAGGTTTCAACTTTCTTCAAAATTTTCTGAATAATGTTTTTTTATTACCTGCCATAAAAACTCACCTGTACACTACGTCGTGGAAGAGCTGGCTTATTATTTGCATCCTTGACTTCTGTTTCCAATTCACATACAGTTCCCACAGGTTGGCCATTAATCCACTTACAGCACCACTCGCCGGGCAACAGAAAATTCTCAGGCATTTCCTGAGGAGTTTGTTTTGATAGCTCCTCAGTCTTCATCATCATCTGTTTCTTCATCTCTTCGACTTGGCGCTTCATCTCCTCTAATTCACTCTTCACTCTCTCCACTTGTCTTTTCACTTTCTTTTCTTGTAACAAACGCAGTTTTTTGGTCTTTTTAATTTTAGATAATTTTTTCTTTGGTTTTTCAGTGTCTTCCACTTTTATTTCTTTTACGGGGGCAGCTACAGTTTCGGGAGAAACCAATGGCTTTTCTTCTTCTTTAGGAACCAATAGAGGAGGTTCCACTACTATTGGTTCCGGTGTCTGACATTTAATTTCTAATTTAGGTGAGTTAACTTTTTCAATTTCATTCAATCCAACCTCTAACTTATTTATAACTTCTTTGAACTTGTCCATTACTTTTTCATGTTTAGTTTCATCTGGTTTTTCAAATTTCTCTAACTTACTCTCTTCCTCACTAGCCTAAATGATTTAGAAACAATAATGACCTGTGTATTTTCTAAATAAGTACTTATTTTACATAATTTATTAAAATATTTAATTCAAGAATAATATTACTACAACTATTAAGTATAACAAAAACTACTATTTTTGTACTGTAATAGTTAATTAAAACACAAACTTCTAGATGCAATAAATGACATGTTCTGAACAGTTACTAAATTGGTATCTATAATAAATATATACAGGGTATATATAATATATACTATAATAAATATACACTGACCAAATTTTAATACAAGGGAGCCAAGGCTAAAATAAATAAAGCATTTTAAATATTATTGTCAAGTTATATTATTTGCTTTTATAAATTAAATTCTAAAAAAATAGTCCGCGTTAATACTTTGCTTGTTGTCACGGTTTATCGTACATAATAGGAGTCATGATATCACCAGCCCGCGCATGCGATTGCGGTCGGCGGGAACTAGTTGAATGCTTTGTTTATGTTGTAACCGTAAATTTTGTATTTTGCGTCGGACAAAAATTATAATTAATATTTATTTTTCAATTCTGATTACCTCAAAGAGCACAAGTAAAGTCGATTTTCAACCTTCTCTAAAAATTTAGGTGTTCTTTTAAATGTAACGCTGTATATATGAATTTTAAAGCTAATATATTTTACATGATTACTTATTTCTTTACTTACTGGTTCAATCGTGGTGCTAGCATTCTGTTCCTCTGAATTGTTAGACGAGCTAAGATCAGAAGTGATATCCATTGGTTCTTTTTCCGTAAGTAAGATTTCACTACTATCGTGTAACGTTTCACTAATATCTGGACTTGCTAAGTCTTCGGGTTCTTTCTTTATACCTAACTCGTGAGGTTCAATCAAATCTTTTGTCACATCCTCAGACTTGGCAACAGTCCCTATTATAGAAGCAACAGCATCTATAAATGAAATAGGATAAAATGACTTATCACAACTTTTTGCTTATGAGTTGTTAGGACTACTCGTCATAATTTAGATATTAAACATGAAGTACATTATCATTAATTTTAATGCTGTAGGTGGTAATTATTACGTTAATTTAATTTTAAAATGACGACTAATTATTGCATGCCGTGAATGGCCAAATATGTGAGCCACTAACAAATGTACAATCCTTAATGCTTATATTTGATGCAATAAATGATTTCGATTCACACGCGTCTTGTAAAATGGTCACTTATTGCTTTCAATGCCAACAAATAGACTAAAATTGTATTAAGCTCACATCAAGTCTATTAAATACTGTTTATAATATTTAATATCCATACCTAACTGTACCTTCTTCTGACAATAAAATAAATTTAATAAAGTTTTAAAAATAATTTAAGAACAGTGAAACTGCTATTTTTTTATCTTTTTTCTTATAGTATACTGATGAATTTGCTCAAGATCTGTTTTCAGGTTTGTAAGTTATATTTAATTTCTTATACCTTTGAACAAGATGTTGCGGTCGAAATCATGACCATATTTCTAAAAAAGAACAATCAAAATCAGTAGACTATTGGCCTTGGTTTGGCGTGATAAACAAGAAACATTGAATCGAATAGACAACCTCTTCATTGTTAGAGTCTATGAAAATATATGCGTAAATTTCTTACCAGGAAGCTCTTTAGTTTCTTCTTTAACAGTAACGGCTTCCTCTGGTTCCTGTTTAATCCTTCTTTTCCCCCGCTTACGTTTACGTTTTTCTCTTACAACTGGTGCTCTTTTCACTGGCGGTGTAGTCGATATTCGTTTCTTCTTCTGACCAATATTGAATATTTCTTTTATGTTCAGTTTTCTTTTCATTTCGCGACGTTCTGTCTTTGAACTCAAATAGTCACGAGTGGGATCAAATAAATGGGTATGGAAAGGAGGATTTAGAGCACCAGACACCCCTGTGCTTGGTCCAACTCCTGACAAAACAGGGGACGGTGAAGACATTGAAGGGGACATGGTTGTATCAACACTAAGATCACCAACTTTAGAGGATTTTTTGTATTTATATAGCCTTGAAGTAGTACATTTCCATTGAAAACCATCGTCAAATACTACTTCATATTCACCTGTCGAGAAAAAAATTATATTATATAATATATATATAAAAATCAATTGCTGTTTGTTAGTCTCGCTAAAACTCAAGAACGGCTGGACCGATTTGGCTCCTTTTGGTTTTGAATTATTTGTAGAAGTCCAGGGAAGGTTACAAAGTAATGTGTAAGATTACTATTTTCCAATAAGGAAAAACTGCGAGGAAACTAGGAAAACCTACATTTTAAATTTTCCCATACAAACGTAGCGGGTGGAACGAAGTTCACCGGGACAGCTAGTATAATATATATTATATAATCTTATATCACTTATATAATTTAAAAAGTATCTTCGTATGTATCCTCGAAGAGGTAGACAGAGGTACAACTAGGGCACTCACGAGTAGCTCGTGACACCAAGTCCCACAGTGTGATACCAATTTCAACTAGTTCAATAGTGGTTCTGAAATTTTGCTTGTGCACAGGAAATATGTTTTGCATAATATCAATAATCAATCGACTTAATAGAGTGATATGTTCCGTTTCGGAGGAAAGGAGAGCCGGTAAACTAATATAAACAATAGGCGTAACACACCGGACACACGACAGCGACGCACCTATCATATCTATGGTGTCTTTTGGCAAACATTGTCTTATCATCAGGGGAGCTGTGTGCGAGTTGAAGAGAAACTAATTGAGAATCACTAGTTTGCATGATTTATACTGTACGTATTTTACTAGTTTATAATTATATGACCGCCCTGTTGACCGAGGGACTAGCGCACATGCGTCATGCCTAATTCATCCGAGTAGTTGAGAGGCTGGGGTTGGATTCCCGTCGGTGGCAGACATTTGTGTCTGTGTTTTCGAATCTCGATGTTTATTAAATGTGACTGGTATTTATTTAGGTATTTAATACATAATTAGTATCGTTGAATAAAAGCCATAACACAAGCATATAATTCTCCTACTTTGCTTTATTTTTTGTGTGATTTGTCAAATGATATTTCTCTTAATCTTGATAAAAACTAGCCGACCCAGCAAACTTCGTATTGATTGACATTAACAGCTATTACATAATATTTGATGCCCCGATAGTAGCGCTGTCTGCCGGATCCAATGTAAAACATTCCATAATCAACAACTACTTACAAATAAAAAGTTAATAAAAATAAATTTTCCAATGGACCAAATTGTGATTCTGAACCATTCTCGAATGAGTTCAAGGGGACTCACACAAAAATCCCGTCGTCTAAGAGGAGTTCAGTGACATACACACGCGTACAAAGTAATGTGTAAGATTACCATTTTCCAATTCCTTGGTAATAGTAGCTACAAATCTCCGATTGTCTCTCCACCGCGCTAAGCACCTTTCCCCAACAGAGTAGGTTACTTTCGACTTTTCTTCACCCATATCTTCTTTAGTTGTCTTTACAAAAGGCACACTTGTATTCGCAGCTATGGTCGATGTTGAAGGACTATCTACCGTGTCATTTAAAGGTTTAGCACTAATTGGCCTAAGTCTTGTGCTATTCACGGTAATCCATTCATCAGATCTGGAACAGAATCATTTTATATCACTAGCTGCTTGTTTCGCTCGGATAGTAATTTAAAAAAAAATTGAGATGCAAGTTATCTTAGCTTTCAAGTTGGATCAAACTGCACACGGTGTGCAAATTTGATTGAAATCAGTTAAGTAGCTTAGGACTGCATAGCGGACAAACAACGTGACACGTAATTTATATATATTAAGATGTTGGAGATATTTTGTTGCTACGCTTGCATGTGAAATTTGTAGGATTGGAATTTTTGAGAATTTTTTAATTAAGAGTAATATAATAAAATGCTTAAATTGAATAGTTGTATCCATATTAATAATAATTTAGATATATCTTAATCGAAAATAACCACAAAAATATTTGACATATTCGACTATGTTCGGAAACCATCAATAATTAATAAATAACTTTGTTAATAAATCACAGAGTTGCAGCGAAACAAATTCCATAATATGAAAGTTACCATTAACTTTAAGTATTTAAAATATCACGAATATATTATTGAACTACCAAAATATGTTAGACATATTTGAAAAAAACAACTTGTTGATGCGTTGCTAGGGGCAACGCTTTGTTTGAAGCTTGAAATCAAAACAGTAACCCATGGTACTAAGAAGGTTTGATATGTTTCTTTATTATATTTGTTAAAATATAATTAATTTACGGGGGAGTTTTGGCGCAATCGAAAATGAAGATGGTCGTAATTGTTTCATAATTATTGAATTTTGTGTTTATAATGCGTGAAATGCTTACATTGCATCAGCATTGCACCCGTGCGAAGCCGGGGCGGGTCGCTAGTAACGAATAAATTAGTGTATCGTGTATTTCCTCGCTGCCGCCAAATCTCGCTAGACGAGCTTTTAGACAAGGCAGCGTGGTCTAAAAGTCGCCTTAGCCGGCCCCAGAAAGGGGTAAATTAACTACTCCCACAATTAATTTACGAGAGTTTTGGCACCATCGTGAAAGAAGATGGACATAGAATTTTTGTAATTTTTTTGAGTGAAATTAGTCAATTTTGGTAACATTTTGTACAATTTTGTTCAGTGAAAGTGCACAAATGAAATAATCACAAGGAAATGAGTAAATCGTGTATTTCGTCGTCGCCGCTAAACCCCACTATATGAGCTTGAGTAATGAGGCCGCCGCTTTACTCGTGACCCTGACATGACTTTCTTTGACGACTTATGACGAATTTAAACCCGGTTTCATTAAATCGATTAACTTAATACAAATTTAAACTTGATTAATGCTAACGCTAGTGCCAAAAACTAAAGAAAAAAATGCCGCCGCTTTACTCATGACCCTGACATGACTTTCTTTGACGACTTATGACGAATTTAAACCCGGTTTCATTAATTCGATTAACTTAATGCAAATTTCAACTTGAGTAATGCTAACGCTAGTGCCAAAAACTAAAGAAAAAAATTACGAGTGTAAACATTAGTAAACAGTTCCAGTTGCCAACCTGAGGTTAAGATGTTAGGCCTCGAGCAAAAGAAGTTTACCGGCTACTTTATCCTTCGAACCGGAACACGTCAACGGCAAGATAATACACCGGTTCTCGTCCGATCACCGAAGTTAAGCAACGTCGGGCGCGGTCAGTACTTGGATGGGTGACCGCGATAAGGTGGTGGTTCCAATCGAGGCGAGTCAATCACCACCCGTTACTTACAAGGTAAAAGTACACTGAGCCTTGCAAACTATCGGACACAAGTCGCGGACGGACCTTGAACGTTCGGACGTCAGAAACATATTTGGAGAGCTGGATGTTTATGTCAACCAAAAGCGTCGTCGGACGGTATTTACCATAGATTTATAATTCCTAAATCTATAATATTTACACACTTATCAGTCGCGGCTGTAAGCTGCGTCCGTAAGCCGCGCTTGATAATATGTATGGTAAATTGATAAATGTATTAAAACGCGAAATTTTGATGGTTCCTTTATTTTAGTTATTTTTGTCACATAAGTTTATGGTTGAGGGCCTTTAAAAAATAAAAAATTACAGTATTTTAGAATATGACAGTAAAGTAGATCAAGATCATAAATACCTACATCTACTACCTCTTTCTGGTCGGACACTGTGAAATACACAAGTAGCAGTGTTCAATTAACCATCAACACCTCGTTATTCAAGCAAGCACTCTACAAGTTACATCTCTTTCCAAACTTGGCAGAGGATATTGCATTGGAGATTGTTTTACTGGCAAGACCAATGCTCTTAAATATAAAAAAACAAATAAAAAAAGAAAAAAATTCAGAAAAATAGACTAATTTGTCACCTGCATAAAACATCTTCATAGTGGACCAACACCTCCATTTCATCATAGTCGACTTCTATTATTTTTGCTGCATGCCAGACTCCTGCGTAATCTTTCGCTTCCACTTCTGAGCCAACCGTTAAGGCAACACTGTTACCTAAAACCAATGCAAGTGCAACCAATATATATATCTGTGTAAATATTTGACTGTCAATAAATATGTCATTCATTATGAATGATGATGATGTGGAATGGCATCATCATTCATCACCATAAACAGGCTCCCAGTGTTAAACCTACTTGACCCTCACTACTCTAGGATTTCAATAAACACAACATCTTAGCCTCAAATGAACCTAATGTTAAAAAGCTTTCACCTTGCAAGACACATGCTACTACAAATGTTACTTCAAAAGTAGGTATGTTCATACCTGTATCCCCGAAAAGAAAGGCAGAGGTACAACCTGGGTACCCACAATTAGCCAAAGTCAAACATTTTGTACACCAAAATAACATATTTTGAAAATTTCATTTATTTAACTTTACTACCAAAAGTAATTAGAATTTGTAAAAATCAGAGGCCAGAAAATTTCAATAAGCTAAAGAACTTGCAATGTCTCCTGACTTTCAGAAATTAAAATGAAAATTAAATAAAAACAACAATCCATGTGGCTAATCCACATAGCTAAGTAAGATTGATTGCCGAGTTTAAAAAAAAACAGAGCGCTGGACCACTGTTTATAAAACGACTAGCTGTTTACCTATGACTTTGTCAGCATAGAATAGTTGTAATTTTCCCCTATGATAATTCTTGAGCCTTTTGGCTTTAGCTATTTGCATTTCAAATTACATCAAAATCAGTTCAAACATTTAGCTGTGACAGCAACAGACAGACATTTGCTTTTATAATAATTAGTGTAGATGTGGTTTTTTGAGTTGTCTGACATGGCAAGTGCTGTTTAATTTGGTAGAATTAAAGGACACATATAGAACCAGGGCCGGACAAATTTAAATTTTATAAATTCTCACAATAATTTGTGAAAATTAATGATGATTATTAATATTATTGACAAAATACATTAAAAGCCTCTACATAAAATAGTAAATTTTAGTATACATATAACATAATACACATATCATAGAACAAAATTTGATCTACTTGAACTAACCTTTTTCTCCTGCGCTACCACTCTGTTTAGGTAAAGGTTTGTCGTTTATGGGTGCCATTTTAGTTTCAGGCTCACTCAAAATCATGTTAATCACACTTGTACTCATAGAAGCCACTGTGCTAATAGACACAGGTTCTTGGTGATGAATAACATCTATCCTTTCATTTTGAGATTCATTGTTTTCAGGTTTTTCATAAATTTCTGAAGATTTGTTTAATTCTTTCTCTTGATCTTCAATGAACTTTTGTATAGCTTCAACATTTTGAACCTCAGACTCCTTGCTGCTTGAGGATGTATTTATTTGTTCCTCGTGATTGTCATTAAATATGTCAAAATCCATTTTTTTATTTGTAGTTTTATCTTTTGTCCAAGAAAATATTGATGGTGTTGCATCTAAAAAGAATTTAAAAAATGCTTTAATTCTATTTAATAATGCTCTGTATTTATTAACTGTATCAATTAACAGCTTTACGGTACTTAATACATGGCTATAATAAAATATATTATCTATTAACATAAAAAAAGAAAACAGATCAGCAAATAATAAGGTTTCAATACTTATACTAACACTAGGAAGATACTGTTAAAACACTACTGTCAAAAACATTTTTTATGTGTAAAAGTTGTACTTAGTTTAAAGAAATCAAATTACTTAATACTATGACTTATTTTTCATTCAGGATAAATTAACTGCAGAAATTACAGACACAAGAAATAGGAAGAGGTATTTTTGTTTACTCACTAGCTGCTATAATTAGCTGTAAATGCTAAAACAGAAATTGAAATGTCCTCTAAAACAGCCCGAGGAATAACACATAATATTATTATTTAATATTACTAGACTGTGATTTAACATGCAACGAAACAAAGTCTACATAACAAGCGCAACAAAAACACTACAAACACTATCTTATCAACAAGTACCTGTTTTCAAAACATATTTTGAGCCATCATATAATCTAAAGTCATTTTTACAGAAATGCCTTGAACAAACATAAGTTTGGGAATCAATATTCCTTTTAAACTGAGTAACAGATCGCCAACGTTCTCGAAGCAAGTTTTTTGGGAACTTGTGAAAAGTAACCCCAACATCCTCTGGCCGAGTAGCAGAGGACTGACAAGTTTCTATACAACAAGTTTTTACAGCCATTCTATCAAAAACACAATTTTCTTTAGATTGCATAACAATTACTAATGAAATAACAAAACTGTTTTCACTCGAATTCATCTATTAATGAAATCACAAAACTATAAAAAAGGAAATAAATTAAAATAAATAATAGGTACTAACATAAATATGAGTTACTTAATGTAAACCATTTGTTTGCAAATAAACAATAATCTTCATTGCACAGCCTTTCTTCAGGAATTGACTTATTTTTAAACAACTTTAGATTTATTATAGATCTTTTTCAGGTTTTTTCGCCTAAAATATTTTGAGGTTTTTTTTAATAAACACATAAACACAACGCAATTTCACCAACATCACAATCAACATTGCAAAAATAGGGATGCAAACGATACATCGATGTTTTAAGACTATCGTTCATGAATACTAATGTATTAACATCGATGTAAAACATCAAGAAAACATCTATACATCGTTCATTATCAACGATGTTTTATAAGCGATGTTCTATTGCAGAGCCATCTCTTTGTAAGTTAATAATTTACATACAACTTTACACCTCCTCTTCACAATGGGCCATGATGGCCCGTGATAGAATGTGCGATGATCGCCTCTATGATTGCGCTACCGTCTACACAATCGAGAATTACTCATTTGTGCATTGGCATCCGTAAGAGACAGTCGTCTCGACCTATTTAAATTTAGTTACAAAATTGTATGGTAGCTCTTTCCAGGATAATGTTGGAGCTTTTGCATCACTTTTTTTTTTTTAAATAAAGTTGGTATTTCAGTTTAAATTCAAAATACTTGTGCCATAGGGCTCCACTACTGCAGATAATTAAAAAATATTTTTTTGTAAGAATTGAGCTAATAATTTTATGACCTGCAAAATCATTTTTTTTGATTGATGATTTGTAAGAAAACAAAATACTGCACTAATTAATGCAATGCAGTTTATATTTATGAACAGACCGAACTATGTTATGGTGTACAAAATCAGATTACAATTTTGTAGTAACTGTAGTAATCAGAAGATAGCTGTTTTGTTGCTCACTAAAGGCTAATTTTACCGACTGTATTGAATTGAAAACCAACTTTAGTAAAACTAAATTCTGAGTAAATGAGTTCAACTATCGGTTATGATTCTGTTGATAAGCTACTGCAATTAAAATTAACATTGACAAAATTCTCATTTCCTACGTATCTGCTCACTATTTAAATCAGTTTAGTAATAAAATATTAACAAATGTTTTCAGCAATGAAATTTTATGAACTAGAATTGGCATGACTGACGCTCTTGACAATAATCTCAACATGTTTTTACGTAGATCTCGTTAAAATTCGATTGCGAAATCCAGCCTAAGTCTATAACAAAAAAAAATACATACTTACGTGCACCACTAGATTATATCATTTTTCAACAGACTAAAAAAAAGCTGCAGATTCTACACATACATACATTTATTTTCAAAGCAATGAAAAAGTTCTAAACCATTTTTGTATCATAATTGGCCCGGGAGAATTAATTAGTCTTACCGCGAATCTGTTTTCACGGATCTACAAGACTATTGTTTAAGAGTTTCGAGCCGAGCAAATTGTTGTTGGATTTATCTGTAAAAAAATTATGATTTTTATATATCATAAAAAATATCATAGCTGCTACAAAAACAAAATATTAAATTCTGAATAAGCCACAAAAGGATTGGATCAATAAAAACATAATCGAAGGTATTAATAAAAGAAATCAGTTATGACATTGACTTAAAGCTGATCTAGAAAATGAGAGGCTAGTAACAGATTTCTTAACAGCAAAGGATACAGTGAAAAAAAATAGTTGCCTGTAAAGTCGGTTTTACGGTCGAAGATTTTACGTGACAACGTCTTTTTCTTGGTAGAATATTTATTGATATGAATATTATTAAAGAGTGGGAGAGAGACGCAAGGCATTCGCCGTTCCGGCGGGCCTCTCTCTCGTTCAGTGACTCATCGTAACGTTACCGGGCGTTATACTTTTTCATGAGTGATTCCGAGCCGCAACCTAATTTAAGACGTTGTCACGTTGTACACGCCTTTCTATTCTCTAAATAGCTTTTAAACCATTGTAATGAATTACCTCTAATACCATATCTCTCAAGTTTCGTTAACAAAATTGTATGTGATACAAAATCAAACGCTTTACTCATGTCTAAAAATACAGCAAGGGAAAACTTTTTACTATTTAAGCATTCTGTTACTTTTTTAACTAAGTCAAAACATGCATAAACTGTAGACCTGCCTTTGCTTAATCCGTATTGATTATTTTTTAATAAATCAAACTGAAGTAGATAATTGTATAATTTGTCATACATTATTTTTTCAAAAATCTTAGAAATGACTGGAGTTAAAGTTATTGGTCTATAATTGTTCATGTCACACCTATCCCCTATTTTAAATAATGGCTTGACAATAGACTTTTTCAAACGATCAAGATATTTTACTTCTAAAAATGATAAATTAATTATATGACAAAGAGGCTTTGATATCACACTGGCAACATTCTTTAATATTATATATATATGACATAAGTGATGCAGGTTTGGCAGGATATACTTACATCGCTCTATGCCGACGATACGTGTATTTTTTACTTTGGACAATCCGTCCAAGTATATTGCAAAAATGGCTAGAACAAAATCTATTAACTATTAATACTGCAAAAACTTCGTATGTAATATTTTCCGTTAAAAATAAAAAAAATCCTTACTTTAAACAATTAACTATAAATAATGAAACAGTACACAAATCTAATCAAGAAAAGTATTTAGGTATTATATAAGACAATAGACTGACCTTCAAACCACACATAGATTATGTGCAATCTAAAATAATTCCTATAACTGGAGCATTACGTAATGTAACAAAGTACAACAAAGTTTACCATTCCAACTACGTCACATGATATATAATACCCTTGTGAAACCGCATCTTGAATATTTAATAGAAATTTGGGGTCAAGCAGCTAAAACTAATTTAAAAAAGATTCAAACAACAAAAAACAAATTGATTAAAGTATTATTTAATTACGCATATGACACTCCCTCTAATATTATTTATTCTAAAACTAAACTATTGATTTTACAATATATGTATACTAATTAAAAAGATACTGACAAGAAGCATAAATTCCCAAATCACATTTAATAAAAAGTCACACAAATACTACACCAGAAGCAGAAACAATTTAGAGTTGCCTCGTGCTAGAAATCTGTATAAAAAAAACATCCAATTTGAAGGATTACAGTTATATAACAAATTACGAAATACAATAAAAATTGTGAAACAATTAACTGTTTAAAACTTAAATTAAAACAGTACTTACTAGATTAAATTAAACAGTAATAATAATAATGTTATAAAAATTGTACTTACATTGTAATGCGCAACTTTACATTTATATAATACCGATAGGCACCATGTCAACTTTTACATTGAATAAGATATATATTTATAGTTTAAAAAAAAAACTCTTAATAAATGAACAAATGTATGATATTTTGAGAAATAAATTTCCTTAAACCGAAAAAACTCGCCAAATAAATTTTAATCTACTAACAATTAAGATCAGGTAAATAATACTAAGTTGCCCAAAAAAAACTACACCACTCACTAGTTTTTGTTATTAACGTCTACTTGACCATTTAAAAATATAGACACAGTGATAAATGTAAAATTCGTTTTTTGCGATATTCTAAATATCTTAATAAGAAATCCAGAATATTAAAAAAATTTTAATGCAAGAGCCCCAATATTACACTACCGACAAATATCCACGATCGTGTGGACGCACCATTGATCACGGCCCGAATTTCCTTTGATGATTGTCCGAAAAACCGACACAGCGGCGATCACCCTCGATTACAATCCATCATGCCCGCTCACAGGCGATTAAGACATCTACACAATCGTGAACGTCTTTCATGAGCCATCATGCCACATTGTGTGGAGGCAGCCTTAGACTCGCAAACCATAGTATTTTCTATATTACGCTTAAAGTGAGCAAGAGAACGAACCGCTGAATGTTTGACGTGGCGTGGCATTTTCACCAAATTATTTTGGTTTGCAGATTTTTTACATTATATAATGGCCGTACGTCAACCTTACTAATATTTTATTAAACATCTTAAAAACATCAATGTATCGTTTATAAACATCGATGTTTAAAAATATCATATTAAAATATCGATATTTTCTATGAACGATGTTGCATTCCTATGCATAAGTAGCTTGATGCCGATTGGCTATGATTAATGAACAGTGATGCCACTTCGCAAAAATAATTCACCACATTTGTTCGAGGGACTGCGCACGAGAGACTTTGTTGTTGCGATATTAAATCTACGACTGCGATTCGTATCGTACTAAGGTACCTCAAATAAAATGTTTGATTTTTTTATTTTAAAAGAGAGATAGCAGTCAAACTTTCTGTATCTCACGAGTGGATCCGTATCATTTTAACTAATCATTTGGGTAGGTTTTGCGGTTTTCGAAATTATACATAAATAATTATAATTATTAATCATAAAGTATAATAATAATAATTCTTTATTGTACACAGGTGAAATAATACAAAAGAAATAACAATTTTAGGAAAAAATTTACAACAGGCGAGCTTATCTCGTGAAGAGATCTCTTACAGCTAACCCTAGAGAGAAAGTTTGAACATAAATTTATTCTGGTTGTAGTGTACAAATAAGCAAATAGAACTAAATTACACTTAAACTAATACATTAACATTTTATGGACCAAAACAATAAAATCTATATTATATTTAATTAAGTATTTGACAGATAGTGCAACTTCAATTGTTTTTTGAAAGTGTATAGTTTTTTCACTTCTTCGAACAGAAGAGGGAAGAGAATTCCACAGCCTGATTGCATTAACCGTAAAGGAATGTGAAAAGAAAGTGTTACGATGAGGTGGAACACGCAATAGGTAAGCAACAGTAGAACGATTAGGAGAACCTGGAGAATAAAGGAAATTAAAATGTTTTCTTAGATATTCGGGGCAATGAGGATTAAATAAAATGTTGTTGAAAAGGCAAAGAATATGAATATTTCTGCGAAGATCAATAAGTTTTTAAGTTTGGTTCCTTATTCAGAAATGTGGTCAAATTTACGGAGACCTAATATGAACCGAATACATTGATTTTGTAACCTCTCAAGCTTATTTAATAAGTCCTCAGTGGCATCAGGATAACAGCAGTCACCGTTATCAATAATAGGTAAGATGAGAGAGTTCATAAGGGATATTTTGGTTTTAAAAAGAAGGAAATTTTGAAGTGATTTAAGAGAGTGAATAGCATGGTGTACTTTCTTACTGACGCTATTGAAATGAGCTACCCAAGAAAAATCTTCGTTGAATAAAATACCAAAATTTTTAACCGATGCAGTGAGCGAAATGGGTGTATCATCATACAAAAGAGAGTGTACGTTAATTAATTGTTTCCGCATGTACCTACTTCCAATGGTCATATCATGAGATTTTGAAGGATTTACCATCAGACCAAACATTTTTGCCCAAGAGTGAATACGTGCCAGATCATTATTAAGGGCATTTATAGCATCTGCAACATTTCCGACATCATAATGTTGGTAAAGCTGGAGATCATCTGCATATAATTGAAATTTAGAGGTAAGAACAGAAGTGACAGTATTAATAAATAATGAAAAAAGGAAGGGGGAGAGAACTCCTCCTTGTGGTACTCCCGCTACAAGACTGGCCAAATCTGAGCTATCACCTTGTAAAACTATTTACTGCGTTCCACCGCGAAGATATGATGAAAACCAATTAATTGAATTTGCAGAGACATTAAGCGAGTGAAGAACTTCTTAAAGAATATCGAAATCTATGGAATCAAAAGCATTACTGAAATCAATAAAAACGATTATAGACAGTTGACCATTGTTCATAGCAAAACGAATTTCGTCTGAAACTCTTACCAGTGCAGTAACTGTGCCGTGCCCAGGTCGGAAAGCAGATTGACACGGGCTTAACAAATTATTTTCGTGAACGATATGTTCAAGAACTTTGGATAGGAAGGGAAGAATAGAAATCGGACGAAAATGAGTAGGAGTAGTAGGATTTGATAATTTAGGTAAAGAATGATATGAGCAGATTTCAAAATTGAAGGAAATATACTAGTGGATAAAGAAAAATTAAATATCTGAGTGAGGATAGGAAGTAGTTCTGGAAGGAGGAAGTTAATCTTTCTTGAACAAACGTTGTCACAACCAACGGCTCCCTCAGTAGTAGGATTTGATAATTTAGCTTTTATATGAGCAGATTTCCAAGCTGAAGGAAAGATACTAGTAGATAAAGAATAAATAAATAATTGAGTGAGGATAGGAAGTAGTTCTGGAAGGAGGAAGTTAATCTTTCTTGAACACACGTTGTCACAACCAACGGCTGATGAAGATGTATTAGAAATATGTTTTTTAACTACAACTTCCTCAACAGATTGCAGGCTGAAAGAAGACCATGATAGGCGAGGAATGGAAGACAGATTAAGTATGGTTGAAGATTTCGTTGACTTATCTAGGACTATAGGTGGTTTTGAAAAATGAAAGTTGAGCACATTTAAATCTATATCATCAACGCCTAAAGTATTCTTTTTTCCAATAAGACTATAGTAAGAAGAGAATATAGTAAAAAGAGACTATAATAAGAAGAAGAGAAGAAGACTTTAAAAATTGCCAGACTTTATCAGAACCGGCATTGGATAAAGAGTTTTTAATGTAATTGTAAGCAATATTTTTTTGTTCTCATTAAAGCAATAATTTACATACAACGCTCTGTCAGTGACATTTCCTAATTCAAAGTTCAGACTACTTCCTAATTTCACTTCTGCAGCTACAATATTGGAGTGCTTAAAATGGAAATGGACGTTCTTTGGCTAACGCTGAATTGGTGTATGGACCTTTAGGTCTCTATTTTTTATCCGACGCTAGGCAACGAAAGAGGAACTTGAATCTTGGGCTGCCAGCTACCCAGGCCTAAACCAAATATACAAATCTAGAGTCTAATTAATAAATTTAATTTGAAAGGCTATGAAATAACGAATACCTAGATAGCTAAGATAGCTTCTAACAAAGTTTTAAAAGAAGTATCAAATGGCCAATATTTTACGAACTTGTCGATTATTTCGCCAAGTCGCCATCACACATATTCGAATTTTCCCAAGGCTGTGTTATTTCTCCTACTCCTGTTTCTTTTGCATATCAATGTTTCAATTGAGTAACACTCATTGCTGTGGAGACGACACTACTGGGGAAGCCTTATACTTTGGCCGGGATAATATATCTCGGGAACATGTCATTGAGAGCCAGAACCAACTTGTGTCTAAAGTTGACAATCTTCTATGAGATATTTATGTTTTGGGGCCAACAAAATCGGGTGCAATTTAACCCTAACAAGACACAAGTTTGCGTGTTTTCCGCTAAAGAGATTCCCTTTGTCGCATCTCCTCGATTCGAGAGCGTTTCCCTAACTGCCACAGCCTGCATTGGTATACTTGGCATTGACATTTCGAGTGATGTTCAACTTCGTGGTCATTTGGAGGAGAAGGCTAAAACAGCCTCTAAATAAACTTGGTGTGCTCAGTAAAGCGAGACAGTATTTCAAGCCGACCCATCGCTTACAACTATACAAAGTGCAAATTCGACCTCATATGGACTATTCTCAACTCTGGGCTCCACAGTACCAGCTCCTTCCGTTTGACAGCATTCAACGTAGAGCAACACGAGTTGTCAATGACATCTTGACCCGTAGCTGGCTACAATTATGCAATTCCGAAGACCTTTCTTACCTCGCATAACACATTTGTGGAATCAGATACCGAGGGCGGTATTCCCAAACGATTATGACTTAGGAACCTTCAACAAAAGAGGGTTATCATTCCTCAAAGGTCGGCAATGGATCTGTGATACTCCTGGTGTTGCGGTTGAGTGATCACTTTCCATCACGTGACCCACTTGCTCGTTTTTCTCCTATTTTTATAAAAAAATATATCCTATCACCGCATTTACAATCGCAAAGGGGGGGTCAGAAAAAAGTAACGCTTCACACTATGTTGGCATCAGCAAAAAATACTACTATTAATAATATACTATACCACTATAATAATAATACTATTACCGTCATTTAATGCATTGGGTCTTATGTCGCATCCGATCTTTAGCCCACCTTAAGACAGTTACTATGGCGAAATCTTTACTCATAGTATATTTCAACCCCGACGCAAAAACGAAATAGTGTTAAAATTTTGATGTGAGTATGTGACCGTGTGTGTCTGTGATATTTAAGCGTCAAAACAGATAAACCGAGCTTAGTGCTGTTTGTGATTTTATAATTTAAATCTAATATTTATTTTGAAATTGAAATCTAGAACGCCTAAACCACTACATTTTGTTAATATTTTAAATCCGCGTAAACGAAGCACGAGTTGCGCGCGTAATACATAAGATTAAAATACTTAAAAGTATTGAAGTGTTTTTGCGCTTGCTTATAGGTATGTTTATGCATAAGTTGGTTTTAGGGAGATACAAATATTATTATAATATATCAGATGAAAATCTGCATGTTATCTTATTTTCTCGCATGTAAGACAAAAAAAAGAGCGATCATAAAAAGTTATATAATGTATGTAAATAGTATGCGTAAGCACAGATTATGAGTTGAACGCAATTCTTATCCTACTAACATTACAAATTCATAAGTTTTTATGTTTGGTTGTTTTGTACTCCATCGAACAAACGTAGAGGCCAGAGGGTAACTTGGATTAACACATAGCATAGTTTTTTGCTGATCTTTTTTACCATTAACTATTGAGTGTGACCATTAACCTGTGGGATCATTAAACCCGCGGGCAATGCCGCGGGAAACAGCTAGTACATCATATATAAATTAGTGTAAACTTTCCTCTGAGTAACAAGAAGAGAACTTAGACACTTACGCTAAGACCGAAATTTTGAAACGTGACCATACTTACCTAAATAAAATATGATTTTAACACAGCTTTTTTATGAGTTTCGGACGTTTAGGTTTATTAAATTAACCTTTCCTAAGGTTGATCAAGCTTGCGTCAGCATAGGAAGAAGTAATGACTCGGCAAGAGTAATATTAGTTGGTATTGGCAAAACAGGCGTTTCATAGACCTCCAGGAATCGAATAACTTTCAACTCATTTCTTTCAATCGGAAATCTCAAGACAATGTAAACAAAGACCAAGGAAAGTATAAACCATGTTTCGATGTATTTTGAATTATGTTAATCCCCAGGATTTTAATAGTTTAAAAAAATGTAGTAAACTCACCTTTGATCGTTATTAATGGTAACAAATTTCAATCGATGCGTGAAAAAATCTTACTGCTGCCAATAATATTACTTTATGACTAACTCGGATTAAATTTTAATTACATTAAAATAACGAAATAAGGTGAATAAAATCGATATCGATATTATGATTTTATGTTACATTTCTTATTTTACTATGGTGTAACCATACAGGTTGGAATTTGGACTGCTTATCATAGTACAATTCTGCAAATATTTTTAAATAAATAAAGTTCATTAATCTCATGTAAAAAAAATTAAGTAATCTAAGTCAAAAATTTACGCTTTACAATCTAGCATTGGATGATTTCGGATTTATTTCATAGAGATTTTCAATTATATTATATAATTTACATAGTATAATTTAAACGTAATAGACACGATCAATAATAATATTATATATAATAATATGTAGTGAAATAAAATTAAAATTAGATAATAGAATTTGAAGAATTGCTTCATTAAATTGAGTTGGATATATTGTAAGCCTTTTAAGTTTTTTTGCAGTTTTGAGGTCTTTCAATAATTAATTTAATAGACTACTTTTATTTTTAATTTTATTGTGGCTTTTCGCTGCTATAACCCACATAATTTTCATTTCATTTCAATCTCCGCTATCTCTCAAGCAAAGTTCGTACCTTACCCCGCCATGTCCTTCAATAACCATAAAGAAGCGTTGGTTTGGAATAAGGGCGACTGAAAATTAAAGTTTAAAGTTATTTAAAGTAAATTAAAGTAAAAGATGTTTGTAAATTTATTGCGAGTTAATGTCTAAATATAAGTGGTTTTAAACAAAAAGTTACAAAAACTGAGGATAATAAAACTAGAAAACATATACTTAAGTAAATCGCATTCAAAGAAAACGAATATAGCACGTGAAAATGTGTGAGTACAAGATGTTCATGAAAACATTATTAGTACATAATTGAAGTTAATAAATTTGTTACAATGTTTATGAACTAAAAAATGGATTGTTGTATTATTCCGTGTGTTGCTTACATCTCACAAATTTGTTGGAAAATGGAAAACTCAAAGAATTACTTCGTTATCCATTTGTGTGTATGTGCGCCTTTCTGTCAAATGTCTGGAAACCTTTTTGTCTTTGGATGACATTTCGTATAACTAACTAAAGGAATTAATGATAGTTTTATTTAGTATATCAGCCCTGTGAAGTTATTAAAAATATTGTATATTATTTAACAGTAACGTAATTTTGTCATTCCGAAACATTGTCAAATCTCGAGTACATCGTCATATTTTTTTAAATTTTTATTTGTAACATACTAAATGACTTAATACGGATCAAATGCCCCCATCTCCATTCCTTGTACATTGGTTATGATGCTAACTCCACTTTTGACTTCAAGAATCCGCTATCAACGAAAAATAGAATCGATAGTCGGGAATACTACTAGGTCTATTTTGTTGATGTGATGCTTAGTTACTTAACAATGCCCATCTTTTTCATAAATAGCTTATGTAATAATAATATGATAACTCAAACAATTATGCAAATAATATAACAACCCTTTTACTTCAGTAAAAAATTAATATTATAACATGATTGCACTAAAGTATTTGATTTATCTATGGATCTATGTGATCTAAGGGTCGAATAGCACAAATTAGTGTTTTGAACAGTACAATTAGTTGCTACGGTTGTAAGAGTGCTAGTGTTTGATTGTGATTTAATCTGATAAAGTAGTGATTATGACTCTAAAGGACCTTCTACGGCAAAAAAGGTAAACGTATTAAACAAACATATATTATATAACTATAACTGGCGATATTTTCAAGACTGTATTGTCCCGTTGATGATGATATATATAGAATTATAGAGTAAAGTGCGCCGCAATGACCAAATGAGAAGCAAGGAAAATTATGCACAAGATAAACATGCATATAAAGTTTTGAAAACGATAATAAACCTTTATGGAGGAGAAACAAATGAGGAATAAATATGTTTGAATTATATACGGCATTTTGTTACTTTTTTCCTTAAAATACGGCAAATCAGAGTGTAACATACGGCATCCCAGATTTTTGTAGTTGTCATTTGTCAAATGTCCAATTGACATTTGAAGATTCGATCAATACAGAAAATCGAAAATATTTTGTTAAAATTTAGAAAGTAGGTATGTACATGTAATTTTTGTCATTATGGATTTAGCTAAGTCCCTATTTAACATGCGTGACCATGACGGATATGTTGGTCGTGAAGAACATGAACGTAAAATAAGTGCAGCTTTAGACGACGATCCCGAGGATGTGATCGATGCAATTCGAGGTATGAATGTTGCTGACGAATTGCTGCCAGCTCCTGGAGGACCATTCTCAGCATTAACACCTAGTATGGTTCCACAAGACATATTGGCAAAACTTGCGCAACCAGAATCTGAAGGCCACGGTGGAGGCCTGCCCGATTATAGATTTGACGAATTTGGTTTTTGTGTCGATGAAGAAGATGGTCCCGAACAAATGTCAAACAAATTACTAGCAGATGCTTTTGTAGAAGACGATCAGCATCGGTTACAATGGGAATTTTTTAGCAAGGAAATAAATTTTTCTGAAGAAGAAAACAAAATCCTTAAAACGGAAAAATTACAAAAAATGGTCAAAGATGGAGTTCCACATTCTCTTCGTCCTCAAGTTTGGATGCATTTGTGTGGTGCAAATAAAAAGAGAGCTACCACAGAAATAACTTATCATGAAATAGTCAGGGCATCTAGTGATGATGGATTAGTGACAAGTAAACAGATAGAAAAGGATTTGGTACAAATTCTCCCAAATAACGCCTGTTTTTCTCATCCCACTAGCACTGGGGTTCCACGTCTTCGTAGAATTTTACGAGCCTTAGCTTGGCTTTACCCTGATATTGGCTATTGCCAAGGCACTGGCATGATTGCCGCTTCATTGTTATTGCTAATGGAAGAAGAAGAAGCATTTTGGATCATGTGTACTACTGTTGAAGACTTATTACCAGCATCATATTATTCATCAACACTGATTGGCATTCAAGCTGATCAGAAAGTTCTCCGCAGCTTAATATACACATATCTACCAGGTATCGACCAAGTTTTGAATGCTCATGATATTGAGCTCTCTTTGATAACAATGCACTGGTTTTTGACTTTATATGCTAATATTGTACATATGAAAATTTTACTAAGAATTTGGGATCTATTTTTCTTAAATGGCTCTATTGTCCTATTTAAAGTTACCTTAGCAATGTTGAAAATTAAAGAAAACAGATTTAATGAGATATCTAACTCTGCACAGATCTTTAATGCTTTATCTGATATTCCTGGAGAAATAGATGATGTAGATCTTTTAATTAGAACAATTGATGAAGTTTGTGGGGACACCTTAAGTCCTGCATTGATTGAGACTCATAGAAGAAGACATCTTGCTTATCTCATGGCTGATCAGGGTGCTTTGGTTGGAGATCCTAGCGTTGTACCCAATCTTCCAAAGCAACAACTTCAGAGGCGCCAAATCAAAAGAAGTAAATCTATGATCCAAACAATTTTATTTGGTGATGACTGTAACAATGAGGATTCTGTTTCTAAAAATGTAAAACAAACAGAAATCCTGGTCGACTTGCGAGAAGCAATTTTACAAGTGGCGCGACATTTTCTTGCATTAGAACCACAATTACAATCAGAGGTCCAATTAACAGCAGATTATACAATGCAGAGTCATGCAGCAGATAGAGAAAGGTATGTCAATGTATCTAAAAGCAAAAGAAGAAGGGCTAAGGCTCTTTTAGATTTTGAAAGAAGAGATGGAGATGAACTTGGATTTAGGAAAAATGATGTTATAGAAGTAATAAGTTCCAGAGATGAACATTGTTGGATAGGAGAACTAAATGGCCTAAGAGGTTGGTTTCCAGCCAGATTTGTTAAGCTGTTAGATGAGAAGGGTGTAAAATACAGTAGAGCTGGTGATGATTCTGTGTCCGAAAAAGCTGCTCATTTAGTTAGAGGAGTCCTAGCCCCCGCTTTCAAAAGAGTTTTGCTACATGGGATTAAAAAACCTAGCTTTTTGGATGGCCCTTGCCACCCATGGCTTTTCATTGAAGAAGCATCTTCTAGAGAAGTAGAAAAAGATTTTAACTCTGTTTATAGTCGTTTAGTTTTATGTAAGACTTACAGGTTAGACGAAGATGGTAAAGTTCTTACACCTGAGGAACTACTTTACAGATGTGTACAAGCTATAAATTTATCTCATGATAATGCACATGCTCAAATGGATGTAAAATTGCGAACATTAATATGCATGGGTCTCAATGAAGAAGCTTTACATTTGTGGCTTGAAGTACTTTGTTCTTGTTTAGATGTGGTGCAAAAGTGGTATCATCCTTGGTCTTTTATTAACTCACCAGGTTGGGTCCAAATAAAATGTGAACTGAGAATACTTTCACAATTTGGGTTTAACTTAAATCCTGATTGGGAACTTCCTTTAAAGAAAGACACACAAAATCAACCATTAAAAGAAGGTGTAAGAGATATGCTTGTTAAACATCACTTGTTTTCTTGGGATTTATAAAATGTAACAAAGCTTATCTAATGCTAAATATTTTACGCCTATTTTCGTGTAATGATTTATTAATGAAATATAACACTAAGGGTACTTGTATATCCTAAATGTGTCATATCAAAGCTTATTTTATCATAAAACAATGTAACCAAATCTTTCAAATCAAAACCAATGTAGCTGTTGAAGGTTAAAAGGCATAAGAGGAAGTTGCAAATATTATGCCTGAGAGAGTATGATTCTAGGCTTTTTAAATATAGTTAAATAAATGTGCCTAATATAACCAATATGAAGTTTATATTTTGATAATTATTTGTTTGATATGATAAAAGGTCATTGTAAATCTGTTTTTTGTATATAATTAAAAAAAAATGTTAAGATTAATTAATATGCCCTTACTTTTATTAGGTACTTGCTTGCCCTTGCTTGTTTTGTTCCTCCTTGTAAGAAAGAAAGAAAGAAAATATATTTATTTGCGGAATATGCGTGTTGAAGTTGTTACAAAATTATTTAAGCTTTCCAACATATTCTACCACATTGTGGTGTGTAAATAATTTAATATTTTTATAAGTATAAAATAACTAATTATATACACAATGTTTTAATATTCATACGAACAAATATTTCTATTCTTTTTATAATTTGAGTTATAACTTACAAATAATTTTAAAATGATAATAAATTTAGCCCTGTCTACCGTAAACTACCAACTACGAGGTTGAATACTAAACTACTAGGTTGAATGGTTAGCGTACATGCCTTATGCCACCAACCAACACCAAGGGTTCGATTTCTTACTGGCACAGACAATAATTGTGTAATGAATATATACATTTTAAATAAAGGAAAAATTTTGCTCCAGACAGAATTTGAACCTGTAACCTTTCGTCTCAAGCCGATAAATTTGAGCTACTGAGGATTCAAGTCCCATTGGATAATTTTTTCCTTACTTGCCTATTAAGGTGTTTAAATGTCTATTTCCAAGTATGGGGGCTTATTAAATTTATTTTGGTATCTACTCTAACTTTTTTAAGTATTAGTATCATCAACTAACCACCACAACACAAGCAACTTACTGTTTCTTACTTTGGGGCTAGATCAATAAGTGTAATTTATCCAGGTACTTATTTATTTATTTTTGTAAAACTACTAGGTATATTGTGCTACTTCTGTACAGTTATATTTTTAAAAGTTGGCAATCATTTCAAGTTTATTATAAAGAACCATAATTATTGTTTAAAAATAGAATAATATTATGTATATATACTGCTTTGTAAATAATAAATGTTTTCTAAATATTTAGGTGTCTAATTGCTATTTGCTTTAGATATAGTTAAGTTTGTAAAGAAATTATCTTAAATGTGCACATTATTTTTTTTATTACCTATATGTATAAAAAACGTTCACGTAAATTAAAAGTGTTGAAATTCATCATTTTATTTTTTCTATCTTACTACCCGATCCGGCGAACCGACATTAACAGCTATTAACATGAATGATCACTTTCCCTGCTATTTTCTAGATTTTTCTCTTTATATGATCCTTCTGACAATAACCAATACAACAAAAAAAGAAGCGTAATTGGTCCATGATCCATCTGATAAGCCGTGATCGGCGTAATGTTATGACCCAATGACCACAAGAAATGGGGGTTCATTTTTTCTTCTTTAAATTATAATTTGTAGAAAATCTGTAGAAGAGTAAATCCTGTACATAGTAAGTAGATATTTAAGAAAATACACACATAGGTACATATCTTCACGCTAAGTCTTGCTTCCTTCATACCCTTTTCATACAAACACGTCGATTTCGAAGACTTGACATCACCCTCGGATAATCTGATCTGATCGTGAAATGTCAGCCTTGGTCTCCCCGGGTACCTACATCCAGCTACATTCGCATTGTATATCTGCTTTGTCAATCTTTCATCTGTCATTCTTTCCACATGACCGAACCAGCGGAGCATGCCCTTTCGCATTTTAACACCAACACTTTCTTTCAATCCCACTTTTTCTCGGATCTCACTATGCGGTCAGCAAGCGTTAAACCACAGATTTTCCGTAGTGCTCTCATTTCGACCGCATATATCCTACTTTCATGCTCTTTCTGACATACCCAACTCTCGCTTCCATACAATAACGTTGGGATAACAGAATTATTCAAAACGAGTCTAGCTTTTTGACTGAAAACCTCGCCTTGGAATAGTTTACCCTACGCTCCATTCACATTATTCCCTGCACTCACTCTCCTCTCTATATCCGCGGTGTACCTACCTTGCTAAAAGCACAACCAAGATATACAATTTCATTCACTACATCAACCAAAACTCTTGCATCCGTTTTGGCTACGTCTCTTTCAAACACCATTATTTTGGTTTTCATCGCATTCAAATGTAAGCCCCTTTCTTTACAACCTCCTTCCATAACTGTGACGAGTGTTTGCAGCTCAGATGGTGTAGAGCCAAAAAAAAACAGCATCGACCTGCATAAAGCAGGCAGTATAACACTTGGTCACCCATACACATCCTAACATTCAATTATCTTAACCTCTGAAGACATTTGTCCAAATATAAGATAAACAAGCTTGCTGACAACACACAATTCTGCTTGACGCCAATATTAACATCAAACCAAGGCGATATGTTGCCATCCACCCGCACGCATGCTCTACAGTTTAAATACATTGACTGCACCGCACACAGCAGGGACCCGACTATCCCATAATCTGGCAAAATTTCACAAAATTCCTTACGTACAACCCTATCAAACGCTTTTTCGAGATCCACAAAACCGCAGAAAACCCTCTGACCCACAGCCAGAGAAAATGTGTTATGTGACGCTCGGGCGGCGTCACTCTGAGTTCCCGGGCGAAGTCCGATATTACGTTCGGTTTGATGGCGTTAGCCAACTCGGTGATGTGGGCAAGGTCGGAATCGAATTCACCAGAAGTGGACTTGGCAGGTGGAGGGGTGGCCTTAGGGGCCGGGTTGCGGGTTGCCTTTGTAGGTACAGGAATCGCCTTTTGGGGCGGGGGAGTAGCCTTAGCGACGGATCTGGTGGCTATGCTTGGAGGCTTAACCCGAGCATTTGCTGGTGGTGGAGGTGGTGGACCGAAATGTAGCGGCAGTAGCACCGGTATCTCAGAGTGTGATGTTGGCTTGTTTACTGTGTGATGAGAGGCCTTAGGGGCCTGGGGGTGCCTATTTTGGCGCGCAGATCGCGGGCGAGGCCCACGTCTGCGTCGCTGCGGGGCCTTGGGACACCCGCGATAATTCGCGGTATGGCCGGCAGTCTCGCAGTTTACGCAACTAACCGGCTCGGCCGGAGGGACCAAGCTTAGTTGGTTGTGTTTTGGGCGGGTACAGTTTTCACACTGCCCTGGGACACTGAAATAGGGTTTCTCGATTGATAGACTGGAGAGGCCTAGGATGCAGGTGATATTGAAAATCGCCTTACGTGCTTCCGTATTGTCTAGTACAACTAAGATCATGTCGTACTGACGTGTACTTCACGTTTGGCACATGTGATGTACATTGCGCACGGGGAAGTTTTTGTTGCGAAGGTCGGTCTCGATCTCTGCGACCGGGAGTTCCTTCGGAAGGCCGCGTATGACGACGCGCAATTGGCGTTCGTCCGCGAGAGCGTAATTGTGAAAACTTAAACTTCGCTCGTGTACCACCGCTTCGGTAATCGTTAGATGCCCTCGCTCGTGAATCGAGCGTGGGCATAATAAATGTTTTTGGTGCGAAGCGCCCGTAAAAAATCATTCATTTAATAAAAATATTATAATGCACAGTGACGAACTAGGCAAGAACATTAGCCCTATTCTTAATGAGAAGTTTGGAACAAATGTATTGAATCAATGTATGCCTGGTGCTTCATATGACTATGAAGCACCAGGCTGGATAGGATGACTAATAGTATTCTGTCAAAAACATATGATCCAAATAGTATTCTTATTATTTTATTGGTAGAAACTAGAAGGGGGAAAGCAAATTCTTTTATTATTAAAAACTTTTTTGAAAGACTGTCTGTCCTAAATGTTAAGAAGTTTATTTATTTGCTCTCCCCTATAATAAAGGCTTTTCGACAGGCTGAGAATAGATATAAATGTAATATAAAACTCCAAATCATGTGTTCCTACAGTAGTAACATTCAGTTTGTTGACTCTAATGTCTTCATTAAAATTAAGTATTCGCAGACCGAAGATAACTTTTATCTTGGAAAGTATTATAAGAGACAAATAGCAAATATGCTATGTTATTTTATTTTTAATCCAGCCAATTCGTTGACTAACTCAACTGCTTTTACTGAGCAGTGTAGTAGTATTTTAATAGAAACTTTAGATGTTATTCCCAATCATTTAAATTAAGTTTGGAAACAATAGAGTCAACCTCTTGCAATATTCCAAATAATCATAGTTGCCAATTCGAGAATGTACAAAATTACCTTATGTACTTACAAATAACTCTGAAAACTATAATAAAACTAGTAAATGTTCTCATCTGAATTTAGTAGGTACACCAAAATATACAAAGAATTTTGGGTAAAGAATTAGAGTTGGAGTTATATATAAACTATAATAATATTGATGTGTTTTGTCTTACTGAACACTGGTTAAAAGATCATCAATACATGTTCAGCTTCAGTAACCACCAGGTAGGTAGCTCATTCAATAGGAAAACTATCACTCGTGGCGGTTCTGTTATAATTATTAAGAATAATATTTAGGGAACGTAAGGACATAGTGAATTTTTCTATTGAACGAGTTATTGAGATTGCTTGTATTGAGTATGAGCAGCTGGTTGTATTAAGTGTATACAGGCCCCCGTGTGCTTCGTATGAAGATTTTGAAAAAACAATAGAAGAAGTTATACTTAAGGTTTCAAATTCAAAAAGAATATTGTAATTTGTGGAGACTTTAATATTAATATATTGGAAAAATCTTCTTTATCTTGTAGATTTCTCAATATGTTCAAATCATATAATTTACAAATTTTTTTCTTGGAACCCACTAGACTCTACAGTAACGGCCACTAGTGCAGAGTGCTACTTACTTAGATAACTTTTACAAATATATCACCAGTTAGCTATTCAGTTATAAATTAATTAGATTCTGATCACTGTGGTCAATTAGCTATCTTTCCTATGAAAATTAAAAAGTCTCAAAAGAAATATATTGTTTACAATCCAATAAATTCTAGTCGATTAGAACACTTTCGGGATAATAAATATACCTACCTATTAGTAAAACTTCCAAATCTACCTTACAATGATGATCCTAATACATTATTTAATTCGTTATTTAATTTACGGCCAATATTAATAATCAATCCTAATCCAAATCTTGCTGTCCAAGATTGATATTTTGATCCATTTTTATGTTATCGCTCGCCAATAACATATCTGTGGACAGGATAAATATGACAATTAGGTATAGGATCGGCCGGCGGATACGCAGTTATCTCGATTGCTTGAAATCCATCGTTAGACAAACATTATTAACATTGGCCGTTAACTGACACGGAGCATAACAAAGTATTCATACATAGAAAAAAATATATAGCAAAACGGGTGTGTTTCAATAAGTGGGCAACAACCGGTATATTAATAAGTAGAAAATGGTTACTTGATTTATATTATGAAAAATCGTATAACCATAGCATTGAATTTAAAAACTATGTTAAAGTGTATTCAAAATTGTTTATAACATTATTTTTAAACAAAAAAGAAAACCGCCTTCAAAAACTCTCTAGAACTAAAAAGGATGAATTAATTTGTTATAATATTATGTGTACAAACTATATCCTACCCAAAAATATTTACAAGACCACAACAAAAGATATCGACTAAACTAACCTATGAATAAACACTTATTTTAATTACTTACCTACCTTAATTGATACTCTTCTAATACCTAACTAATATTATACCTAATACCTACACAATTTCTTATTTTTTATGTAGCACTTGAAGTCGGTGCCTCCATTCATCCATGCCTTCAATCATTTTAGTTTCAAAATTACTCAAAGTTAGATCGCGCTATCGTTGTGTTTTACAAAAAACTACATAAAAATTAAGCTTTATACACGTGTTATCTGTCGGTCTGTTAATTGCTTAGTCGGTCGTTGTTTTGATATCATTTGAAATTTCCGTATACTTAATATACCTACCTAAGTAGGTACCTGTTTAGGATTTAACTTGTCGGGTTCCATTCATTTTATCATTATTCTAATTGTAGGTTTATAAGGTTAGTTACCTACGTAGGTCGTACGTAATTGTTTGTGGTTGGATTAATTAGTATTTAATTTTTAAGGCACCGACTTCAAGTGCTACATAGAAAATAAGAAATTGTGTAGGTATTAGGTATAATATTAGTTAGGTATTAGAAGAGTATCAATTAAGGTAGGTAAGTAATTAAAATAAGTGTTTATTCATAGGTTAGTTTCGTCGATATAGTTTGTACACATAATATTATAACAAATTATTTCATCCTTTAATTTTATTTCTTGCTTTTTAGTTGTACAATTACAATATACTAATTAGGTTCATGGATAAAGCAGGTTTTATGTAAATAATCGGAAGGCCATCTGTACATGCATCACACATGAGAAAGCGTCGAGCACAGGAGCCTGAAAGTATAAAAATGAGCGCCTGAGCCGCAATACGGACGCTGAGAACGGAATAAAAAACACAACGCCTTAGAGAGTCGTCCGAAGACCGTGAAAAACGGCTTAAGAAGCGTAATTACGTACAAAGAAATTTGTCGAAAGAGACTGTAGAACAACGACAACATCGGTTGTCTCTTATTAATGACAGGCTATCGAATGAAACGCCTGAGCAGCGTCAAAATCGATTGTCTCGTATTTACTACTGACTCCAAAGCTGTTGACGAAACCCCACGATGAACGAGCCTTAGCAGAAATGCTACGTTTAAGAAATCTTATTTTCGTTGAAGAAAAAATTTAATACTCGTTCATCGTTGAGTATATTTATGTATGTTTAAGTTTTGACTCTGCACAGAGAGAGCACTACTTGGATTATACTACAATTTAAGAACTACTAACATTTTTCAAAGTCAATAGAAACCCTAAGCTTGCCCATTTTTTTTAATAGTTTCCTCGATTTCTCCAGAATCCCATCATCAGATCCTGACTTCCTTGCCATGACACTACGCTTTCAAACAAAAAAGAATTATCCAAATCGGACAAGCTGTTTTCGAGTAATCGCTGAAAATGTTCATCATTAGGTATGCTCTTCATCATCAGCTCATCATCATAAGATCACAATTTTTATACGTAAAATCCCTCTTTATTGACAAAAAGTCAAAAAAAACTCTATGCTTCCTTACATTTTTCAGGAATGTCCTCGATTTCATCAGAATGCCATCATTAGATCCTGACTTCCTTACCATGAGACCACCTGTGACGTACACCCTTCCAAACAAAAAAAGGAGTGTCCAAATCAGACCAGCCGTTTTAGAGTAATCGCTGAAAATGTCCTTCAGTAGGGATGCTCTCCATCATCAGCTCATCATCATAAAGTTACAATTTTTATAGGTAAAATCCCTCTCAATTGATAAAAAGTCAAGAAAAACTCTGTGCTTCCATACATTTTTTCAGGAATGCCCTCGATTTCACCAGGATGCCATCATCAGATCCTGACTTCCTTACCATGAGACTACCTGTGAGGTACACCTTTCTAAACAAAAAAAGAACTGTTCAAATCAGAGCAGCCGTTTTAGAGTAATCGCTGAAAATGTCCTTCAGTAGGGATGCTCTCCATCATCAGCTCATCATCATAAAATTACGATTTTTATAGGTAAAATCCCTCTCAATGGATAAAAAGTCAACAAAAATTCCCTCGATTTCTCCAGGATCCCATCATCAGATCCTGAGTTCCTTCCTATGGGACCACCTGTGGAGCGTACTCTTTCAAATAAAAAAAGAATTTTGCAAATTAGTCCAGCCGTTTAGAAATGATCGCTGAACATACATAAAAAAAAATATATCGCTACGAATTGATAACCTCCTTCTTTTTTGAAGTCGCTTAAAAAGAGTATGTTCTATAGCAAAGTCTATGTATTTGAAAAACATTATTAAAAGATCCGACAACAAAATCAAGGCCAAGTGGAATATTTTAAAACAGAAACTAATAAATGTCAAACTATTAATGACGGGTTTGAATTAAATATAGGAGGATGTAGTGTTAAAGAAGATTTAAAAATTGCAAAAGAGTTTGAAAATTTTTTCACACAAATCCCAATTCAAACAACCTAAACTCTTTGCTCATCTCCTATCTTTTCGGAATCAATGTTAAAGCAATCTTTAACCGAATGTAACAAAGCTTTTGAATTTACCTTTGTCGATACTAAAGACGTGGTAAAAGCTTTTAAATCACTTCAATCGAAGAAAACGCTAGACTTGTGGGGACATTCTGTTAAAACGGTTGCATCAATAATTTTTGATATTGCACCACATTTGGCCATTATATTTAACTGCTGCATATCGAATGGTGTATTTCCTGATCTAATGAAACATAGCAAGTTAAGTGCCTTTATTTAAATCGGGTGATACTTCTGACCCTACAAGTTTTCGCCCTATTTCAGTTCTGCCTACACTAAGTAAAATATTTGAAAAATTAATACTTACTCAGTTGTCAAATCACTTCAGTGTTGACAAATTGTTACATATTAAACAGTTTGGATTTACCAAAGGTTGCTCAACCGTCGATGCAGGCGTGGAATTATTAAAAAAATGTATTTGAAGCTTGGGAGAACTTGCATGATGCATTAGGTGTATTCTGTGATCTCTCTAAGGCTTTCGACTGTGTTCATCATGATACTTTGATCAGGAAATTACGCTATTACGGATTAAGAACAAAGCTCTTGATGTCATGATCTCATACTTGAACAATAGAGTTCAGAGGGTTAAAATAAATGGTAAAACTTCTTCGGGTTCTGCGGTTACGATTGGCGTAACGCAGGGCTCTATTCTTGGTCCATTTCTGTTTCTTGTATATATAAATGACTTACCTTATTACATAAAGGATGCTCACGATATTGTTTTGTTCGCGGATGACACTTCACTTATATTTAAAGTGAAAAGGCAATTAGGTAGGTATGACGAAGTGAACAATGGGATATCCAAAGTTGTACATTGGTTCACAGTTAACAATCTTCTTTTAAATGGTAATAAGACGAAATGTATTAGATTTTCAATGCCTAATGTTAGGCTAGTAGATTCCAATGTACAACTAAATGGATCTAAACTGGATCTGGTTGATTCCACTGTCTTTTTAGGCATCACAATTGATAATAAATTACAATGGGGCCCTCATATTGAGAAACTGGCAAATAAGCTTAGTTCAGCAGCATTTGCAGTTAAAAAATAAGAACATTAACAACGTTGAAACGGCCCGAATAGTATATTTTAGCTATTTTCATAGTTATGGGATACATCTTTGGGGAAATTCCGCAGATATAAGTACTATATTTGTATTACAAAAAAGAGCTATTAGAGCTATTTATAATCTTAATGTAAGGGATTCCCTCCGAGAAAAATTCAAAGAAATAAATATTTTAACCTGCAGTTCTCAATACATTTATGAGAATTTAATGTATGTCAAAAAAAATCTGTGTATGTTTACAAAAGAATGTGATGTTCACAATGTAAATACGAGAGATAAAAATAATCTAGCCGTATACAAAACTCGTCTTCATAAAATTAGTTAATCCTTTTTCGGTCAATGTATATGTTTTTACAATAAGCTGTCCATTGATATTAGAGATCTACATATAAATAAGTTTAAAAAATGTATCAAAGCAAAATTATGTCAAAAAGGCTATTATACGGTCTCAGATTATTTGGAACTCTTGTTAAAGAGTATTTATATTCCTTGATGCTTGGGGATAGAGATTTCAATCTCCCACTGCAATTTGTAATGTAATTTGTTGTACCTTTTATTTAAGTTAAAATCAGATTGTAATTTGTATTTTTAAGCTAGATTACATTGTAAATATTATTATTGAAAAAAGACAAGCCCACTGAGTTTCTTTCGCCGGATCTTCTCAGTGTGAGGCCGCGATTCCGATCCGGTGGTAGTTTAAAAAAATGTCGACGCGCACAAATACCACTTGTATGGTTCATGTGAATAAAGAATATTCTGATTCTGATTCCACTTGGTCTTGTCGTGGATGATTAGTGGTGGGATTTTTGAGCTTGGAGATTGCATCTCGACGTCGCTCTGGGTGGCCAGGGGGGTGACGATCACCTGAGGGGCGGCCGTTACCTGGTATTTAATTGCATGAGAGGCAGGGATTGGGTTTGCCTACTCTTTGGTGTGAAGATATGTATGTATGTGCATGTGTCGAATCCCTACAACAGGCCGTAGAATAGTCAAAATGTTTGAGTGGTGTTATCATAGGATATGTCATTTTTAATGTTGTTTCCCCCCCGAGGGTCCGAGCCTTGTCGTGGCGGGGGGGCTGAGTAACTGGGGTCGAGCCGGGACCCCGGTGAAACCAATACGGACCAGGGAGGGTGCTCCTCAGTACCCCTCTCTGTCCAAGAGGGGACACGAGGAGCGCACACAGGGTGGTGGGCCCTTGGGCCCGCGTGGGTTGGCGGCTTCCAGGCCTGCGGAGCAGGGGGGCGGGCGTTCCATCTAGCCCGCCCGGTCGAGATGGGGTTGCGGCAGGTACGGGGGTGCCTGTCGCCACTGGAACCCCCGACGTGGTGCACGCTGTGTCCCTGTGCACCACTTCAGACGGTTTGCGGCCCCCTGTTGAGTGGGGCCGCCTGATGGAGATCGCGAGATCTAGCGCCGCTGGGGCTGTGGATGTGTGCGAAAGCGTTCCTGCAGCCCCGGTACCTGGCGAAGGGGTGGACACCGTGGGGTTTTAGTCAGTAGGAGTCTGACATAACCCGCCACTTCCCCCGAAAGCGGCGGGTATCCATGATGGATTTCCCCACGAAAAAAAAAATTTAATGTTGTTTCACAAAAATTACATTTCGTTTTTTGTTAGTAATAGCAGTTTCGATCTTAGCGAATCAAGCTGTGAGTAATTAATTGCGAAAGATAAATTTCAGTAATTTGTTTGTTGTTCTAAACGTGAAGTTTCGGCGTTGCGTATCTCTTGACATGAACCATGAACGCTTAAAGCAGTATTATTGAAATAATACTGTTTTGAGAGCTTATGGTAGCCCCCCAAATACTAATGTTTAAATCATGAGATACAATTGTACCTGGGGCCCTACCATGAATGCTTAAAGCAGTATTATTTCGATCTTGCTAAATGTCTGCCTTTATAAGCAACTTTATGGTTTACGTCATAAGGTTGTCTTTCTCGACTGACAATTAGTATTGTTGAAATAGTACTGTTTTAAGAGCTTATGGTAACCCCCCTGTTCTTTCTGAATGAAAGTTTTCGTTCGTGTGCGGCGAGTGAACCAAAATGTACGTAAGTGCTACGTCTAAGGGTCTCACGGTCTCAGCACACATATCAACTCGGTAATGGATCGTCACCGTATCGTCTTGAGCCGTTCTTTATTGTTTTATTTTATAGAAGAGGAGGCAAACGTGCAAGTGGGTCACCTGATGGAAAGTGATCACCTCCGCCCCCGGACATCCGCAACACCAGTAGTATCACAGATGCGTTGCCGACCTTTAGGGAATGAGTATATGAATGTTGGAAATTCACACTTTTTTATAAAAAAGAGCAATTAGGTTTCAGAATACGATTTCCTAGTTAAAAAATCTAATCAGTGTGTTGAGTGTGAGTTTACCTCTAATTTACTTTACTACTGCGTTTGCGTTTGGAAGATCCAAATGTATGGAGTAATTTGGCTGTTTCGTCTATGCGCTAGATGCGCTGACAATAACTCCATACATTTAGGTCATTCATCGTAAACGTGATGATTAAGTAATTCACTTCAAAAATTCACCCGTGTCACAGGGTAGTATTACATTATAAATAATATCACGATAATGCATTAAAACTGTGTAGTGTGTAATACTCTGTATCGCAGTATCGTGATAATATCACGAGATTTCCGGAAATCTTGAAATCCACGATACTCAGGGGGCGTGGCTTCAATAATATTGAAATGGAAGCGCATCGAGATATTTTATGTCAGCCATGCATTGCTTGCAGCCATGACGGAACAACGTGAGAGTGGTGACGATGACGAAATACGCATATGGAGCGTATCAGTCGTTGACAGTAATGTTAACGAAGGAAATAATGTTCTAAAGGAATTTATTCTCTTATAATATGAAACGTGTCCAGCTTCGAGTCCCAAACATAAATATTTTAAAATAATTTCTGAAATCATTTCTTGAAAGATCATTTCTTGTGTGTGTTTTTATATGATAATGGAAGGCAAACAAGCAAACGGATTTCCTGCTGGGAAAAATTGCATGCCACCTAGAGACACCAAATTCAGTAATGGTGCATTGCCAGCCTGAGGCCGGGATGTTAAGCCTCGAGCCAAAGTAAGTTCCGGTTCGGGTGATACGGTACTCTCCGAACCGGAACACGTCAACGGTAAGCATTGACGTTATGGCGAGAGGAAAAGTAAAGGCGGCGGTACCAATCCAGACGAGTTGCTGCAAAACTCTATCGCCTAGAAGGATGTCACAGTGTTAGTGACGGTAAGCCTATGCTCGCCTTTTACGGGCTGTCTGGCAGAAAAGCAGATGGTCTAATCTTCAAAAGAGCCCGGCACATTCTCTTCTCTTTGGATTTCAACGCTAATGCTAATATTCTTGCTATAGCTGCTTTTCTACAATTACTCCTACTATAATACATGTGTTTCACATTCGATTAAAATTAAGTTAATCCGAATAACTTAATTTTAATCGAATGTGAAACACAGATTCACTTTAGTACATTCAACTGTATACTGATGATGATATTATTGACAAATGTATTAGCCCATTTCAATACTTGCGATTAACATTGTTAATTATTTATACGGGATACTCACGATCTTCTTTTATTTTATTTTATTTGTCGAAATATCGAAAAATAAATAATTAAAAATGTAAATAATACGCGACGATTTAAGTTTAAAATCTTATAATACTTGCGATATTAGGATCATGGTAATATTGACCAACCTGGAACGCTGGAAACCATACGTGTGAATGTATGTGGCGGGCCGTACGTACGTACGAACTACGAAACAAACAGAAATTGTCGTACTTATGGCAACACTGTCTTTGCAAATTACAACGTCACACTGACTCTATAGACTATAACCCATAGTATTGTATTCTCTTTGTATAACCTGTATATTTGAGTTTGACATATACGAAATGACAAGTTGCCAAATCTGAAATCTCTCTTTTCTTTTCAAATCAAAACAGAAGACAAACGTGCTTGTCCTCTCCGAGCTAAGGCCTAAAGGCGACTTGCACTAATTAAAAATGGCATCAAAAGCAGAATTAGCTTGCGTATATTCCGCTCTCATCCTTGTTGATGACGATGTCGCTGTAACTGTAAGTATTGTTTAAAATAGTTATGATGAACATTTAGGTTATCATTCCCATCTTGTTCGATATTTATCCATCAACATCTTGAAAATACTAATGTGTCCAGTATATATTTTTGTTTATATCTGTAATTTCCGTCCTAAATTCTACTTATGTGTTTATATTTTATAAATAGTAAGTGTTCGATAGTATTATAATGACATTAATCAATGTGTTTTGTAGGGTGAAAAAATTTCTACGATCTTGAAGGCTGCAAATGTGGAAGTGGAGCCTTACTGGCCAGGATTATTCGCCAAGGCGTTGGAGGGTGTAAATGTACGTGACTTGATCACGAACATCGGTTCTGGTGTGGGAGCGGCTCCAGCAGCCGGTGCCGCGCCAGCTGCCGCCGCCGCTGCGCCTGCAGCCGAAGCCGCCAAGGAAGAGAAGAAGAAAGAGGAGGAGCCTGAAGAGTCTGATGATGACATGGGCTTCGGTAAGATTTATATTTTATCTATATATTGGAACATGTGTACCCAGCAGATTTTGATGCCTCATCTAGGACTCCTTACTAGTGTTACAAAATATCATTGTATTGACGGGGTTTTTCTGTGTTTCAAAAAAAATTGTTTTGTACTTTAATATTTATTTCATTCTAGTTTTTCTTTCTACCATTTTAGTATTTACAGGAGTTTCAGAGCTTTAATTATTAAAAGAATGAAAAAGCTCCTCCATTATCCATAAAAAAACTCAATTTGTCAATTATGTGAGAAGTACTAAAGACTGCATGTATGTCTGTCTCTAAAACATAAACCTTTTCACAATGTTTTAATCTAACTGACCTTTTAGTGCATAAAATACGATTTTTTTTTAATGCAGACCAACTCTAGTTTGCCTATGCCTGTAACTTGATTTCCTTACCTTCGGGTTACTTTTATAGTTTTCTTAAGATTTTTCTTTGTTTAGGCACAATTACTGTCACACAAATCCCTTTTTGTAAATATATATATTAAATCACAGTATATTTCACTAGTTAAAGACTAAATCAGGCTCACTTCCTTACCTATATCAGAGGGTAAGGTAGCTGGTGAACTTACTTTGACTCTAGGCCTGACATCCCGGCCTCAGGTTGGCATGGCACCATTATGACCTTTGGTGTCTCTAGGCGGCGTGAATTTCTTACCATCAGGAAATCCATCTGCTTCATTGCCTTCCATTATCGTAAAAAAGGGTATTTTTAAAGTAATAATACCAAAAAGTTAGACAACAGTGAATTCCTGAATTGAAAAAAACCTACTTGAATTAAAATCTTTCAATTTAGTATTACCTTGCAAACCCAGCATTTTAACTTTACTTCATTTGTCAAGTCCCATACCTAATAAGCAGATGGTATTAAGTGCCACAAGTCACAATCCTTTCAGACTTGCCTTATAATAATATGATATAATATTCAAAGGCGATTTAAATTACCAAAATATCCATAAATATTTTTAATTAGTATTGGTTTAGGAGTGATTTAAAACTTTCAATGATGCTTGATCTATGTATTAGCTTCAGAAAATAACTGATTGAAAAAAATTATACTGAGAAAATGAAAAAATTGGTGTTAATTTTATTGTCCAAAACCTATAAGCTAATAAGTTTTTTTTGTTTCAGGTCTCTTCGATTAAAAAGCTTTATGTTAAAGCTTCTGTATTCCAATTTAAGCTTTGTAAAGCTTATTTAATTATAAGGAAAGTAACTTTATAAATAAAAATTTATAAAGAATATCTTTGTTTTAATTCAAACTAGCCGTTTACAATTTTAGAAGAGTTGTTACTTAGGGCAGCAGCTTTGGTCAACTTCATTCTCAAACTTTTATCCCCTATTTTAGTATTTGGTTCAATTTGAAAAAAAATCATTGCATTTGAATTTGTCTTTAATAGTACCCAAGTATGCATATCAAATTTAATCAAAATCGGTACAGCTGTTTAGTGAAAGAGTAACAAACTTGCATTTATATCAGTTATAAGGATTTTTAATCTGACGCTATGCTACAAATGTCTGAGGCAAGTTTAACATATGGTTATTCTATTCTGCCTAAAATCTTACGTAGGAATAATCATTTTCGGAAAAAAATTGCCTTTGAACTTGAGTCTTCAATTTGTACCTAAGTATGCATATCAAATATAATCATAATTAGTACAGCTGTAAAAGATTAACAGACAGACTTACAACTATATTTGTAAAATATGGATTTTTGATTCAATGCTATGTTACTAATGTCTGAAGTTAGTTAAAAATATGGTTCTGACAAAAATCATAAGTCAGTAGTATTGTGATGTCATCAAAGATGCCACTATTTTTATTTATGGAGGCAAATAAACAAGGATAGGTCATGATTCTGAGGTGATCCCATATTAGCTTTATCATGATCCACAATATAGTGATTTTTTATGTATGTCAGAACGACAGGTGTACCTTACGGTGTGTAAATTTATCACTTAGAGAAAAACTTAAAACATTTTTCGAAATAAGTGAAAAATGCATGTAGTTACTACATATTAAATGTTACTCAAAAACTACTAGTAGGATGTTGATAAAATGTATGTGGGACCATTTAAAAAGCATTTCCTAACTTTTGAAAAGGGAATAATAAAGTGATGACACGGTAGTTTGGACTCAATGAAGAAATAGTCTGTTTTTGCAGTTTGACTTATTTAATAATACATACATTTTATATTATTTGTATAACACAGAAACCACCAGTCAGATCATGATTAAATATGGGACCACCTTGGAATTGTGACCTATATTTCTAAAAAAAGAACCATTCAAATTAGTTGGTTATTAATGAAATAATGATCATCAAAAACTGAAGAGAATATTCTTCCTACTCCACAAGAGATGTATATGTTTCTCTTAACCGAATGCCCCATGTCATAGAGAGAGGTAACAAAAAAATCTGTGTGCAGCAGAAAAAAACAAAACCAGTTAAAACATATATTTCACTAAAATCTAAAGATTATTGTTTTAAAGAGTAACAAATCTAGCTATAACCCCACATTGCTCTTTGAACTCCAGAAAGCTTGTTGTAGTCAGCCAAATGTCTCCAAACAATACGACTTAATCTCCATTCTTTGACTATACCACGAGGCCTGAAAAAATAAAAATATACTTAGTAAAATAAAATAGCCTTTTATTCAAACAATTTACAAACATTTTACAATTAAGTTAGTTCTACAGTGACAATTTTGTGGTACATAATTATTGCTCTTTTTTTTTATCTGAATAATGTACCTACTAACTAATATTATGCTCTACCTGTGTTACAATAATACCCACACTTACTTGTGATATCTGAGATTAATTATATTTAGTAAGTATATAATATTATAGCCCTTACTAGTCATCTCTTATTACTTTTCACTGGTATCAAAAACTTCGAAGTATACTACATAAGGTGCAATTAGTTCAACCAAAGTTAGCACCAGCCAAATTCTTGACAAAGTATTCGGAATAGATAACACTTGATCTACAAAAAAACTAAAAATTGAAAAAAAAACAGTTTTTTAATATTTATTTGAAGGAAAATATAAGATGCGTGGTTACAACCTAAACAGATCATAAAACTGGTTCCTTAATAAACAATAAATTAATTTATTCCGATAAAATTGTTAAATTATTTTAGTACTAAATGTTAATAATCCGCTGGTACTGTGTTATAGAGTACATAAAATGATATATCTAATTCCAATTTGCATAAAATTAAGATTCAAGAGTAACTTTACAGGTAAGGTGATGTTAACAATAGGTGCAATCTACCCTGCCTGCCTGCCCTGGTTTTAAATTAAAAAGCAATGGAGTCCTCACATTGGAAGAGAGTACCTAGCTATTATTACCTTGACGTGATTGCACATCTGTTATTTATCCTCATAGGTGTAGCATTTAATTCAAATTTGTTTATTTCTTTATCAGCAATTTCTCTTATCTCAATAGGTAGGACATCATTTTTTCGCAAAGCATTAATTCGGGTTCGCTCAAGAAAGTGTTCAGCACTCATTCTTCTTCTCTTAACATCACGGATCATCAGCCAATTAGCCCATTTGTTACGAACTTGCTGAAACTGTACAGAATGGATATTAGTTGACATGATAATCCAGCAAAATAAGTTAAAACCTAGATAAATATTCATCTATGGTATATTGTATTGTTTTGCAATAAGAGATTTTGAAGAAATTGCTTGTGAATTGAGTAATACTACATTATTAAGACCAGTTAGTGTTGAAAAATATATTTAGAAAAAATTCTTAATACCTATGTATTTCGATTGATTGATTGAGATCATTGCTATGTACACTGCTTACTAGCAAAAAAAACAAGTTCAGAAGTGATAAAAAAATTAACTCTCTTGGTCTCTCTCTCTTAATAGAATGATAGATTACTTAGATGTTTGAAGGATGCCTTAAATAAAAGAATTATAAATGACAAATCAATGAAAATTATAACAAGTATAACCAATATTAAAAATATAGAATAATCCTCCATTAGCAAAAAAGTTAATGAATTAAGGGTGATGGGACTTTTAATCGAAATGAATTGAAACGAAAGGAGTAGCTTTTTCGGTTGCTTTAACACGAATTTCAGCTTCACCAATATTGAATTATAAGAATAATAATAAGAATTTTACGTATGAATTGTAGTTCCAGTAACAAGTTTAAATTTCACTTATTTTGTGCCAATTGATTTATTTTACGAGATTCAAACATAATTTTGAATACAAATTCAAATAAAAAGTCCAAATTACGAAATAAACTAAATAAGTAAGTTTAAAAAATAACAACTTACCCCGAATCCTGGAACTGTTTGAGATTTCCAAATAAATTTACTGAAATTAGTGATATTCGAATTCATTTTTGGATAATATGAATTTCATAACATAGATATTTAGCTAGGTATTCAAAAAGTCTGTTTCATAAGTTTTTTTGTACAAAATGTATACCACAATTTTTACGACAGACCAAAAACAAGTGTGAACAGACTCACACTTTTGCTCACACTCAGAGTCAAAGACCACAGACTACTTAGAGTAGAGATACTACGTATGTCAAAGACTGAATTGACAAGATGTAGGTACTGTCAAGCAATAACAACTTTTTAGTTCTTACCACAGATGTTATTAGGTATTAATTGACAAACCACATTTATATTTTAATTCTTACATTTATATAGGTATACGTGGTTCTTACTGAGTTTTGGCGCAATCGAGAGACAAAATGTACCTATATAGGTACCTGACATTGGCTAAATAAGTCGTGAAAAACGATTGAAAGTTCCTATTGCTTAGATAATCCTGAAACCACAATAAAGCATTGTCCCCTTATCCCTATATTTTCTAATATAGAAAGCGTTATGGGTGTAGACACAGTATCGAATGCTTTCTGCAGATCCAGGAATACCCCAAGGCATGTTTCGTTATTATCTATGTAACCAGTAATTTTGTTCGTTAGATTTAGAACTGCAGTATCTGTTGATCTGTGGGCACGGAATTCGTATTGATTTTTACTTAACTAATTATTATTTTCTAAATATTTAGTAAGTCTCGTATTAGTCAATTTTTCCTATATTTTAGATAGTCAAGTTATGAAATTGGTCTGTAACTAGTCGGAAGAGTTTTATTTCTAGATTTGTATATTGGGCAAACAGTTGCTGTTTTGAAAATTTCAGGAAAAACTCCAGTTTCATAACTAACATTGACAAGATATGCTAATGGGTTTGACAATAATCTTCTACACATTCTTAAGATCTTTGATGTGATATTGTCAATTCCTGCCGCACTATTTAATTTAAGGCTACCAATATCGTCCTCTACTTCTTTAAAGCTTGTTGGGTATGAAACCATTGAATTTAATGGAACAGTGTCACTACGAACTCTATTTGCAAGCCAAGATTCATCCCTGCCAATTTTACTCAACGATTTATTTGCAAGATCAGTACCAATTGAAGTAAAAAAGTTATTTACAGTATTGAGGGATCCTTTTAAGGTTGTATTTATGTGAAGGAGCTCGTTTGACAGTTGTTTATTTGCCTTCATATTGCATATCCCTTTAATAATATCCTATATCTTTTTTATGTTTCCGTTGTTCATAATTAGGTGATTATTATAATATTCGATTTTAGGGTTTTTTATCAATTTTCTTAGTAAATTTCTATAAGTACGTTATAATTTTTTTTAACTCAATATTATTATTTGTTTTTAGTTTTCTATGCAATTTATCTCGTCTTTTTATACATTTTATAATACCCACAGGAAGCCAGGGTTTTAATGGTTGGTTCCTTTTGGGTGTTTTAATTATTGTAGATTTGTCCAAATTGCAGATTTAAATTTTTCAGTTATAATATGGGCAGCATAGTTTGCATCACATGTTGCGTATAGATATAAATAGAATATTTCTTTGATGTCTTCCATATTAACATTTTCTCGGTTATATATTGCATCTCTAGTATCCGTTTTGTTCACATTAACATTTTTTACTACCAACAGGATTGGTGAATGGTCTGTGAGTTCATCAAATACAAAAGTTTCAGCTTTGTATGCTGTTTTGATCATGAAATGATCTAAGCAGGCTTTGAGCCGTGTTGGGCAGTTAATACGAGGGCAAACTGAAAGTTTTTAGAACTGGCAACTTAAAAGCATTATATTAAAAAAATAAGTTTAAATTTTGAAAATAGAACTCTTTACCAATAATATTTAGTATACATTTCATTCATTTGTCATTTGTTTTACGATTTGGCGGCAAATTGAAAATTGTCTGTGCACGTCAGAATGAATTTAAGCCGAGAAAATTTTCGTGCAATGATTTTTTATGACTTTCGATGTCATATAAGTCAACAAGAAAGTTATGATAGACTTCGATTGGCTTTTCACGATGAAGCCCCATCTCGTGCCACAGTTTACAACTGGTTTAATGAATTCAAACGTGGTCGAACTAATCTCACCGATGATTTGCGTGAAGGACGGCCTTCTACAGCGACGACTGAAGACAATATCAGTGTTGTGCGGCGTATGATAGAGACTAACAAAAGAGTGACATATCAGCAGATTCGGACAAGTCTAGGCATAGGTATGAGTCAAGTGCACAAAATCCTCCATGAACATTTAGCGGTCAGGAAGCTTTGTGCCCGCTGGATACCGCATAATTTGACCGAGGCTCAAAAACTCCGCCGTGTTGATTGGTGCCGAGAAATGATCCAAAAATTTAACGGAGGTGACTCAAATGCTGTGTTCGTCATACTAACGGGTGACGAAAGCTGGATTTACTGTTATGATCCGGAAACCAAAAGACAGTCTGCTCAGAGGGTGTTTCCTTCCGAAGAGTTGCCAACTAAAGTGAAGAGAGGTCGAAGTGTTTGAAAAAAGATGGTGGTCTCGTTCTTCGGTAAGACAGGTCATTACGCGACGGTTGTCTTACGGCCAATGTTAATAATATTTCTCTGAAGATGGATTTCAAGCAATCTAGATAGCTGCGTATCCGCCGGCCTATCCTGTACCTAATCGCCATATATATCCTGTCCACAGATATGTTATTGGCAAGCGATAACATAAAAATAGATCAAAATATCAATCTTGGACAGCAAGTTTTGGATTAGGATTGATTATTAATTTTGGGCGTCAAAGGGAAACGAAGACAGAAAACGGTTAATGCAGAGTGGTACACTAACAACTGTTTGCCACTTGTCTTGGAAAAAGTTCGAGAGAAACGACCTCGCAGAAGGATCCTCCTTTATCACGACAATGCCTCGTCGCACACCGCCAGGCAAACGATCGATTATTTGGCGACCTCAGACGTGGAATTACTGGGTCATCCGCCGTATAGCCCCGACCTCGCACCCTGCGATTTTTATTTATTCCCGAAAATAAAAGAAAAACTTCGAGGAAAAGATTTTATGGACGCCGAAGAAGCAGTGGCTGCGTTTCAAAATGCCGTCGAAGAGACCCCTAAGGCTTAGTGGGCAAGGTGCTTTTCTCAATGGTTCCATCGAATGCAGCGATGTATTGATGTAAATGGACGCTATTTTGAAAAGTTATAATAAAACTAATAACTTGCTAGAATGCTTAGTTTTTGATTTTCTAAGAACTTTCAGTTTGACCCTCGTACCTTGCTTTAGACCATATACTGCCATAAGATTGAGGTAATTTGAAATATGCTTATTTGGACTTCCTGCAATTATATTCAGATTAATGTCACCTGTTAATATTATATTTTATTATAATAAAAGTTGATGGTCGTAATTAATAGTTTATATAATAATAAATGTTGATGGTCGTAATTTTTTCATATATATTACATTTCGTGTTTTTGTTGAGTTAAATTAGTTCATTTGGAAGGGAATTAGATTAATATTGTCCAGTGAAAGCGCATAAACGTAACAATCATGAAGAAATTGGTGTACCGTGTATTTATTTTTGTAAAGTGACCGCCGCTTTACTCAAGAGCCTGACGTGACTTTGTAAATAGTGACTAATGACTGTATAAGAATAATTAACGGAAGACATGTGACTAATGAAGAAATAATTATTACGGAAGACGTGGCAGCGTGGCCTAAAGGTCTTAGCCGGTCCCAGAATGGGGCAAATAAACTTAAAAAAAACTAAAAAAGGGGAGTTTTGGCGCCATCGTGAATGAAGATGGTCGCATTTTTTTTAAATTATTGAATTTCGTGTTTACATTGAGTGAAATTAGTTAATTTAGGTGGGAATTAGTCTAGTTTTGTACAGCGAACGTGCACAAGTGAAATATGTAATCATGAAGAAATTAGTGTATCGCGAATTTCCTCGCTGCCGCCAAACCTCATAGACAAGCTTGTGTAAAGAAACCACCGCTTTACTCAAGGCCCAGACAAGAATTTATAAAGATTAAGAACTGAAAGAAAGAAATAATACGGAAGACGTGGTTGTATGGCCTGAAGGCTTTTACCTGCCCCACAAAGGGGCGAACTAAATAAATAAAAAATAATAACTAAAAAAGGGGATTATATTAGGTGAGGTTGGCGGGAACGGTCGGAGAGGGAAGGCGCGCTTTTCGAGGGTTCCCTCCAATCTTTAAGCTAAAAATGTGTAAAAATGTATAATTTGTAAACTAATTAAAGTGTAAACATTACTTAGTTGTGTGTAAATGTGATTTAGTAAATAAACTATACTAGTGAAAGACTATTGTAGAGTTTTATCACGACAGAAGAGGCAGAGGCCTGAACAAGAAAGAAAAGTGAAGACGAAACTAGAAAAAGACATGAAATATAGGACATAATATAGGACTAGTATAAAATATAGAGGTAAAAAAAAAGAATAATAAAAATACTTTATGTACTGTCGTAGAAGTTTTGGCGCCAACATGAAAGAAGATGATTTTGGTGTTCAGAATTTTAGTTTTATATAATTTGTGTGAAAAAAGGATGCCCCCAGAAAGGGGCAAATTAACTTAATAAAAACTAAAAAAAGGGGTTTTGGCGCCTACGTGAGTGAAGATGGTCGTAATTTTTTCACAATTGTTGAATTTAGTGTAAATTATGAGTAAAATTAGTTAATTTAGGTGGGAATTAGTTTTATTTTCTTCAGTGAAAGTGCACAAATGAAATAATCACGAAGAAATTAGTGTATCTTGAATTTCTTTGCTGCCGCCAAATCTCCCAAAGTGAGCCTTTGTTAAGTGACCTCCACTTTACTTAAGACTCTGACGTGACATTGTAAATATTGACTAATGACTGTATAAGAAATAATTAGTATTGAAGATGTGGCAGCATGACCTAAAGGTCTTAGCCGTCCCCAGAAAGGGCAAATTAACGTTTAAAAAACCTAAAAAAATAACGTTTAGACATATGAATTTAGGAGCGAAATGCGAAACATAAAATTGCACTTGTAAAGTTGTAAAATGTAAATTGCTACGAAAGTGGAAAGTTATGGTAAAAAGTTAAAAATTAAAAGTACCTACTACCTAGTCCTGAAATTCGAAATGTAATAAATATTATTCTATGCGTAGTAACATTGTTTTACTTTTTAGTTTTTTGTGAATTGTTAGCAATCAACAAAAACAGTAACAATGAGTTTGAAAAGACATTCCCAAGAAACTACAAATTTTCAAGCAAGTCCCCACAAAATCCGAAGGAATGATGATAGTAACTATTTCAAAATCATTTTGCAAGAAAGTGGGTTGAGCTTAAATCGGCCTCCTGAAAAATGTGTTGCGTATAATGAAGTTATTGTAATAACTCGAAATCTTAAAAAGAATCTTCTAAAACATTTCGAATACCCCCAAAATATATCTATATTTTTCAAAAATTTCGAAGAAGAGTGTAAAGATTTGTCAATATTCAAATATTATCTATTCCCTAACATTAAACTATCTGATGAACATTGTGAAAAGTGTTTAAACGAAAGTGTTGTTAGAATACTTCTCTGTATACCAATTCTTCAAACCAAATTAATAGACTTTATATTCGAAAAAGCTATTGATTTAGCATCTGATTCAGGATGTGGACCATGGATTCAAATGATCCTGAAATGCTTTTTCTCTTTGGATAATTTAGTAGATGGTGAGAAAATATCAACAAATATTATAAATTTATTGGATGTAACTCAAGAAAAAATGGTGCGATTAGAAATTATTACAGCAATTCCAGATATTATAGGTGATCAACAACATGATAGTATAGCTACAGAAATGAGTCGAATAATGAGTGAAGACACTGACCTCATTCCTGCCATATTAGAATGTTTATCTTACTTGTGTCTGTCTGAGGAACAGTATGAACAACTTCAAAAAAGAACTTTAAGTATACTAATGAGTTTGTCTCAGTGTAAAAGTTTTCCAAACTTTGTTAAATTTCTTTTGATGACTGGATCGGCAAATGAAAATTCATATGCAGATGTAGTTTTAGGAATACGAAATGCTTTGAAATGGTCATCTATTATTACACCTCAGGATATAGCTACAAGTCAAATTCTTACAGCTGCAGCAATCAGAAACTCGATGGTTTCTTCAAAACTGATTGCTAATGCTTGGACCAAAGTCATTTTGAACTGCAAATCCAGCGCTGATCACAAACCTATTGATTTTGTTTTAATTCTAATACTATATTCTTCTGCAGAAGATAAACAAAAACTAATAGAAAATATTTTACGTAAACAAATCAAGGCAGACATTTTAAATGTAAGTTTAGTAGATGAAGCTTTTGAAAAATTTATTCCAATTTTAAAAGAAAACTTGAACTTTTTAATTAGTCTCACCAATTCACTTTTGAGAAACAAATCAGAGCCTAATCTACACACATTTGCCTCTCACATCTATATGCAAATGTTTTCTAAACTTGAAGGATGCTTACAAACTATTATAGCAGAATTATTGCAGTTGGGATTAGATTGCAAATCCTGTGTTATGAATATTTTATTAATTTTGAATAATGTTGCATCAAAAGATTTAAAATTGTTGAAACCGCAAAGTGTACAAATGTTGACACTATTGGATAGAATGGATACAATGTCACTATCTGAAATAAGAGCTACAATGAATCTAATTTGTGGTCTTGCATATGGACTTCCAAACTCTGTTATTAGGGATGACATTCACATGATAATTAGAAAAGAATTAAGTAGTTCTGACTTAACTATAAAGGTACAAGGGATCCTTGCTGGCTTATATGCTGTCAAATATTTGATGGTCTCAAATGATAATGAAGATCAAACTGTAGATTTGCCAGAAAATGTAAGTTACAGTTCAATAAGTTATCTATCAGGAGACATTAGAGAGGCAGCTCAGATAATTGAGCTAATCAGTCGAAGTACACGTCAGTTTCCACAAATGATAGTATTTTTTTATGATGAGTTAGGTCATATTATGGGTGAGCAATCTACTAATGATATTAATAAACATTTTTTGGCATGGATAACTGAAGCAGTAACTAACGATTTGCAGCAAAATTTCATTGTAGATTCTTTGGAATCTGTAGCTGTAGCAAATATGAAAGTTGACATGCAGTATTGTTTGAATACTGACAGTGAAATGGATGATGTTATTGCTATTAATATAGCAGGTCTCACATTAAATGAATGTAGTGAGGTCAATATTGGTGTTTTACCTCCACTCTTTCAAGTTGTTCAAATTTTACATTCTAAGCAACATGATGGAAATTTGTCTAGTATTGACGCTCTATTGGGATGTCCAGTCGTTATGCCTATTATTGATATTGACTCAGTTGAAGACATGCCAAATTCAGATATAATAAGCATATTAGATTGTTTAGTACATTGCACAAATTGGTTTATAGAATTGATCAATGCTTTTTGTTCTCAGTCTGACCCTGCAATTAAATCAAAAATTTTTCCAAAAATCATATTAATAGAGAAACTAGAAAATCAAATTGAAGAAATACTGTTAAAAACGAATGTTATTTATAAACCACCTTTAAGTTTGTCCAATATTAATAACATTATTGGAAATGTAGAAAAGAAAAATGTTAAAATTACCCAAAATATTAAACAAAAAAAGAAAAATGTTAATGAAGATATTACTATTGCAGACACAGTTAAAAGTCAGACTTCACAAGGCAATCCACAAACAATAAAAGTTAAACTTGAATTAATTCAAAATATTCCATTTCGACCATTTAGTCTTGAAATAATAAATATATTAAAATCTGATCTATCTGAAGATGATGCCGAATGTAATCTGACAATTCAAACATTAACTTTTGTTATGAAATACATCAATAAGAACTTAGATGATATACTTGTTTCTAGAATTAAAAGGAATACATTTCTAAAGAAACAAGATACAGAAGTCTATAACTACAGTAAAGCTGAAAATTGTGCTAAGATCATAAGCAATATTTTACCCTATGTTATGAATCATTTTCAGTGTATTACTTCTTTCTTAGATAATCATTTAAAAGAAAATACACAAAATGATAGTGGGCATGTACATTCCTTAAATGTTTATCAATATGTTTTATGCTTAGAGTACTTATATAACTTTTTAAACATTTATTTTCATTGGGTTGGCTTCAAAAACAATAACACAGCTTTATTAAGGTCCTCTCTTCGTACAGTTGCAGTTAATGATACTGACAAATCATTGACAGTTAAAGATAATGTCCTTTCTGTGGCTAAATATTTGCAAAAACATGTAACATTTTGCCTTCAACTGTCTACTGCCGTAGCGCTAATTGATCTTCTTAATACACTTTCTGAATATAGTTCTAGTAGTGTTATTAAAAAAATTATCAAAGAAATGTCTGGGAGCTTCCTAGCAAAAAGATGGAAAACTCCTGATGGTATAGTTGAAAGAGGTCTTCTTTACAATCAATATGTAGATCGCTTAGCGAAAGTTTACTTTATAAATAATGAAATACTGGCTTTAAAACAAATATCACTGTTGTTGGTAAATGAAGTCCAAACTTTAAAAAGTCCGAATAATACACTAGACACATTTAAGAGTGTTAGCAAAGGAAACTTCCCAATTATGTATAGAAATATTGGTACAGCTCTTTATGAAAGAACCAAATCTAAACTAGATCAAGGATTAACAAATGCTGAGCATTTAGACTTGTGGAAAGATGTGGCTATTGTGTTAAAATGTATGTCTGAAATGTCTAAAGTACTTGAAACACGAAATAATTTAACCTCATTTTTCAAAAAGTGCCTTCCAGTAATAAAATTATTTAATGCACAAGGCATACCAATTTTTGAAATCGAATTCAAAAATAAAACTCAAGAGATAATAGAAATACTTAAAATTTTGCAACAAACAACACGTTTCTTACAATCTTTGTGTTGTCATTCACATTTAAAGAAAGATACTGTGTTGATGAACAAAGTTCCATTCATGAGGCAACTTCTGGAAACCCTTATTTATAAAATAAAAGCAATGTTGATTGCCAATAAATGCTCTGAAGCATTTTGGATGGGAAATCTTAAGAACAAAGATATTCATGGAGAAGTTATAGCTACCCAAGAAAGTGTCGATGAAGATACAGTAGAAGATTGTGATGAACAATTACCTGATGATGATAGTGATAACACCGATGATGAAATGATCAATCCAGAGTCTAGAAGCTTAAGTGATATAGTGTGATAAGAATATATTTGTAAAAAAATCCTTTCATTTTTTATTCTGTATTGACCATAGGGTAGTTCGCCTGTTCACGTCTATTTCGCGGGCACTATTTAAAAAACTTTAAGAATAGGTAAGTGTATTAACAAATTAGGAAAATGAAAACTCGTTTCTGCCCTTTATACAATTACAATACAATATATCAGATAAACAAATACAAAAGAACCATTCGCAAAACTTTTCCTGTCTAAAAAAATAATTAATCTTAGCTATGCCAAAAAAAAGTGTGTGTATATTTTTCTATATCTATAATTTTAGTAGAAAAAAACGAACCGGCGCGCGTTTCTTTCGATTTTTCAATGTTTTAAGTTTAATTAAACATTACATTTATTTTTAGAACGTGAAAGTGATTATTATAAGAATAAAAATTGATTTGTTGATTGATTGTTGCATTTTTAAAAGTTAAAATGAGGTGGACGCGAACTGGCATACCAATTTTATGACGCAAACTCATCTTACTATCTCAAACTTGGTCTTTTATTTTAATAAGTACTTATAAAGAAAACACATATCCCGGAAGAAGTAGGCAGAGGTAAACCAGATTACCCACGATTAGCCTTAGGTACTTTAGACCCACATTGGGATAGTTGGCTATCGTTAACCAGACACATCCAATTCATTGACAAGTTTGGTTTAATTACGAGAATAATCCTTTCATCCATACTTCACTTTTTAATGGAATGAAGTCTCAAACCAACTTTCACCCTCCCATTTTAGGAGATAACAGAGGTGAACGTCATAAGTTTATGAATTTTTGTTGGTTGAATAGGTACTAAACTTAGATTACATACCAAAAATCGCCTTTAACTTTGGTTAAGTATTTAAATATTTTTAATAAAGCTCGACATTTTGGATAAAAGTTAGCTTCATCCCAAAATACAATAGGTAATTTTATGATAGTAGAAGGCTAACAAGCAGACGGATTTAGCCCTATCAGGCTAGCATGGCGGAACCAGCAAAATTTCAAAAAAAAATACATCAATTTGTAGCTAATTAGTTGCCAAAACGACGATTTTGTTGAATCCAATCCCTAGAAATTGCAAATAATGCTATCGTGATATCAAGGTAACTTAGTGAATTATATTATTTTCCTTTGATCTTAACAGAAGATTTAGTTGCTAAATCTTAGATATTGCAAGATTTTTTTTAATATTATTCTTTTAATTTTTCTTATCTTGCTATCTTGAAACCGGTTTCTTCTGAAATACAGAGTGTTCTGAATTTGTTGCTCATCAGGAGGCTACTCAAATACACTCTAAGAACCAGCAACAAAATAGTTCACCTTGATCGGCCGATTTTTTTTAATTTTCTCTTACTATCTTGAAACCGGTTTCTCCTGAAATACCTACAGCGTGTTCTGAATTTGTTGCTCATCAGGAGGCTACTTAAATATACTCTACTGCCTTATTCATAAAAAGTAGTTAAATAACCTCCTAAACAATGCTTAGTTAAATACTGTTTAACTTGGTAGGTTTTGGTAGAAATGTGGCTGTATGCGTATTTGTTATTTCTACAATAAAATACTCGTATTGTACTACAATAAAATTAAATTTATTAGAGTAAATAAAATTGATGCAACATAGAAACAAAAAGTTTGAACTGATACACTGCATTTCAAAAATAATGTTTTTAATGCATCTACTATTATATTACTAAGCTATGTAAATATAAAATGAGATTATTTCTGTAATATTTTCCCCCGTGTTGGTTCGAGTTCCTTTGTAGAATAGACCATCTACCTTCCTGTTAGACAGCGCGTAAAAAACGACCACAGGCTTACCGTCACTAGCACCGTGACAACTTACTAAAAGGTGAGTTTCGCAGCGACTCACCCGGATTGCTACCACCGCCTTGCCCATTTCCGCGTTAGCGCTTGCTGTTGAATTGTTCCGGTTTGTAGAATAAAGTAGCCGGTAAACTCACTTTTGCTCGGGGCTTAACAGCCCAGCCTCAGGTTGGAATCTCACCATTGCCACCTTTGGTGTCTCTAGGCAGCGTGAAATTCTCACCATCAGATAATCTGTCTACTTTTTTGTTTCCAATATCATAAAAAAAATGCTCTGGAAACTATTCGTTTCTTCATAGGAATCATTGGCCATCTCCATAATAAAACATGTTAAGGTCACCTGAGGTAATTGCGTACCACTTTGAGTTCGGCGAAGTTTGAATTATTTTTACAAAATATATATAATAGTT
>NJDD01002455.1:210020-253021 GCA_002245505.1 Calephelis nemesis
GTGTTGCCATTTGCGGTATGCCAGTTGCTATTTGTCATTCTTGTCAAAAAGTTTGTCAATGAAATAAGACTTAAATAAAATTATAGCCCGGTCAATTTAGACCTGAAAACAGTAATAAAAGAACAAAAATTCCGACAGAGCTGAATTTTGGTAAACACCTTTATTTTACTATAAAAATTAAAAAATTAAAAGTCCCCATCTATCCTACAAGTGCTTCAGAAGTTATTCGGGGTCAAAGGTCAAAATTTTTGGTTTTTCGAGTTTTTCTCAAAAATCGTAAGTTTTTTTGAAAAAATACTTGAGACCAAATTCCCTAGAAGGTCCTTATATTTTTTTCTATAAGTATTACCGTTCCTTAGATATCACGATTCTAAGAGTCAAGTTACATATAATGTGCACACGTCAGCCACGTATACACACATTAAGGTACTTAACCAAGTAAACATTCCTGTTTGTGTCTTTTTTACGTATATACTTTACATTCTTTTCAGAATATAAATATTTAAAAAGTGTCAGTCTCTTAGAAAATCCCCTCTACCCGTATGGCCTTGAACTGGCTATAGAATCTATTGGCCATAGTGACACAATAAAAAATATTAAAGCTGCAAAACAACGTCATCGAACAACTAAAACATCCTCGAGTTCCGACATGATATTCGATGAATTTATGACAGTTCCACCAAACCAACAACAATTCTTAGCTAATATTAATCTCGTTTCATTTCCAAGTTTAGTGACAAATTGACGGTTGCAAATATTGAAGTTAAACAAGCTCATAATGACGCGGATGTTCTCATAATTGAAACAGCAACAGAAAAATGCAATGCAACAAACATAACTATTGTAGTGGCTGAAGATGTTGATCTGTGAGTTTTACTTACTGCAAGGGCTCCAATTGATAAATATACTTACTTTCTGAAACCTGAAAAGGCTCAGCAGTGAACAGAAATCTGTTCTTCCAAAATTCTATCAGCTTACCCAAAATGCCAAAACTATATTTTATTTTTACATGCGATAACGGGTTGCGATACTACATCAGGCGGTTTATTAAAACACCTAAGAATAGGAGTAAATATTAAGATTATAAAACGTTGTATAAAGATAATAGGAGGCATTTTTTGTTTCATTTTACAATCTTTTATTAAAATAAAATCCAATTATGAAGTCTTACCATATGAAATACGCAGTACATATGTTTGAAGTATCGATTCAGTACCTTAAATGTTCAAATTTCAAGAGTCTTTTAACATTTCGACCATTATTTTTTTAAGGAGGTTTATATTTTTTCTAAAAAAACCCTCGTCGGGCCAGATTAAGACCTCTCAGGGGCCGGATCCGCCCCTCGGGCCGTAATTTGCCCACCCCTGTTCTACAGGAAACAAACTGATCAAGTTGTACATTCTTTATTAACGTTTTTAGTATCTTCAGCAGTAGGTAGAAGTTTTAGATACATTTTGGTGTAGGTAATCTACTATTGAAATGACTCGTTGGAAGTAATTCAATACAAATATTGAAAAAACTAAAATTGTTACGAATAGTCAACTTCTTTTAATCAATGGTCTCAAACACGTAAAATTTCAAATATCAATGTTAGTAAAATATATATTTTTTAGTAAGCGGAAAAACACCAATTCAAAAAAGTGTAGCATATTTATTATTTTTTCGGGCTAGGTCTAAGACTCTTGTATACTGTGATACTGGCTGCGGGTGTCTAGGATACGTAACGTGCCATGATGCATCTATTAGAACTGGATCGCATTGCCACCAACCATACTGTAAAATAAAACTAAATGTTATGAATAGCTTATACATATTATGTGTGTTTGTCAGAATTGGACTTCAACTCTCTTGAACTCATGACTCAGGATGTATAGCCAAGTTTTGTCTGATTCTGGGGACATACAGACAATAAAACATAGTCGAAATTAGTAGGTAAATAAAATCCCACACTCACATTGACTGACATTTTTCTAATAAGTATAAAGATAATTAGCACAGAAGCACAAACTCAGTGCTCTCGCATTAGATATTAGAGCCCTTTCAAAACTGGCTCTAATGCTTTGAGAGACTATAGAATACAATGACTCTTTCGTGCTTCAAATACCTACTAATACGTATATTACTTACATAAAAATAAAACTTAAAAACTAATTCAGTGAAGTATTGCACAAACAAGAGAAGTAGGTATACCTTATAAAAGTAATATTATTTTGTGGGAATTACATTTAATAAAATTCTGAAATTTGTACCTCAGTTGATGTGGTCACAGGAATCCTGTACATGTCATTTGGACCAACAGGTTTTACTACACCTTTACGTTTCATTTTATTAAATCTTTGCGAGGAGCCATACGCAAAACCGTTAACCCTTCCAATATAACAGTCTATCAGCCTTATTACATTAGTATCAGGCCGCTCTAACTGAAATTATATCAAGTACTTTTAGAAATGTTACAAAGATAACGTGACAGAGTTTTGTGACTATTAAAAGAAAAGAGGGTCCAAGATTTTTCATAATTATTGAATTTCTCGTTTATTTTGAGTGAAATTAGTCAACATTGGTGGCATTTTGTACAATTTTGTTCAGTGAAAGTGCTAAAATGAAATAATCATGAAGAAATTGGTGGAATTTTGTACAATTTTGTTCAGTGAAAGTGCTAAAATGAAATAATCATGAAGAAATTAGCGTGTCCTGTATTTCCTCGTTGCCCCGAAATCTTACTACATGAGCTTGAGTAATGAGGCCACCGCTTTACCCAAGACCCTGACAAGACTTATTGACGACTTATGACTACCTAATTGGATCCTGATTTTGTTTAATTTGATGCAAATTTTATTTGACAAATTCCAAATTGCTAACACGAACGCCAAAACCTAGAGAAAGAAAGATACTTTTTTTCAATTGATTTAGGCACTGTTGATAATTGGTATAACCAGGATGTACAGACAGCCCCACAATACCTTGGAGAAGGAGTAGTACCTGTTTTATAATGTACATTGTCCTGATATTATAAAGCAACAACTTTCTTTCACTGATATAGGTAAATTATAAAGTTCGGTGTTTTAGAATTTAATGAAATAAAAAATCTCGTATAGTTGTAACGAAAAAGATATGTTAATGATTGTGTTCGATATATGAAAACGATGTTTGTAATATCGAATTTAAGTAATTATGGTTTGTTATCTCCATTGTGAATTAATTTATCTTTTTTTTATGATATTGCAAGGCAAACAAGCAGACGGAATTTCTGATGGTAAGAAATTTACGCCGCCTAGAGACACCAAAGGTGGTAATGGTGCGTTGCCAATCTGCGGTCGGGATGTTAGGCCTCGAGCAAAAGTAAGTTTACCGGCTACCTTACTCTCCAAACCGGAACTCGTTATGACGTTACGGTGGAAGGAATAGGTAAGGCGGTGGTACCAATCCGGGCGAGTCGCTGCGAAACTCTACCACCTAGTCAGGTGTCACGGTGCTAGTGACGGGAAGCCTATGCTCGCCTTTTACGAGCTGCCTGGTAGGGAGGCAGATGGTCTATTCTGCAAGGGAGTCCTGACCAACACGGAAGAATTTTTAACGCAATTTGTAACGCAATATTTAAAGACATGTTTGTGTACAATTGTGTCTAAATACATATTTCAATTTAATTTATCTTCTTAGTAAATCGGGAAAACTATCTTAAACAAATTATTTTTTATTATTATAAACAGTTACCTTTTCTGAACAAGTTGATGTTTCAATAACATTTTTCATCAGTTTTTCAACGTCTTTGTTTGATAACGGTTCTTGATATTCTGGTTTTATGCAATCTCTAATATAGTTTTGAGGGCCATGTAATGATATACCAAAAAACTCCATTGTTTTGATATTATTGTTAGTTAAAAATATTAACAAACGGTTTTAATGTATATTTGACAACTTTGAATAATTTAAACAAATTTAAATTAACTTTATAATAATGTATTCTATTGTTAGAAAACTATTCATTTACGGACAGTTACTTTACTCCAAAGAATATATTATTATACCTTAAAACGTAGTGATTATATTCTCTTTGATATACCTATACGTTACTCTTTGATAATGTGACACAATGTGACAGTCGTGGCATATAACTAACAATCAGTGTTTACATGGTGTTTACAAATGTTTTAATTATATTTGTAGCCAGTACTTACAGTAGAGTGAATTTAATTTACTACTATTGTACACAACTGAATTATCATGTAGAAATTAGTGTAACGTGAATTTCCTTGTTATTGCCAAAACTCCCAAAGTGAGCTTGTGTAAAGTGACCACCACTTTACTCAAGACCCTGACGTTGACATAGTGACTAATGACTGTATAAGAATTAATTGATACGAAAGACATGTGACTAACGTCTGTATAAGAATTAATTAATACGGAAGACATGGCAGCATGGCCTAAAGGTCTTAGCCGGCTCCAGAAAAGGGCAAAAAACCTAAAAAAAATAAAGGAGTTTTGGCGCAATCGCGAAATAAGATGATCAAAATATATTTTTCGTAATTATTGAACTTTGTGTATATGTACATTATGAGTGAAAATAGTTACTTTAGGTGACAATACCTTGAATTTTGTTTAGTTGTGCACAGGTGAAATATTTATGAAGCTTGAATAAGGAGGTCAATACTTTACTTAAGACCCAGATACGACATTTCATCACGACTTATGACAATATTATACGAAAAATAAATAGCAAGAAAAAAAATTAATTCCGTATAACCTGGCACTATTATGTGGTCTTATGCGGTCCCAGAATGTGACAAATAATATTTCAAAAAATGTTGGGTTTTGGCGCCATCGTGAATGAAGATGTTCGTATTTTTTCATAATTATTGAGTTTCATGTTTATATTGAGTGAAATTAGTTAATTTAGGTGGGAATTAGTTTAGTTTTGTTCAGAGAACGTGCACGAATGAAATAATTATGAAGAAATGAGTGTATCGTGAATTTCCTCGCTGCCGCCAAATCTCCCAAAGTGAGCTTGTGTAAAGTGACCACCGTTTTATTCAAGAGCCTGACGTTACTTTGTAAATAGTGACTAATGACTGTATAAGAATAATTATTACGAACGACATGTGACTTATGACGAAATAATAAATACGGAAGACGTGTCAGCATGGCATATAGGTCTTAGCGGGCACCAGAAAGGGGCAAAATAACTTAAAAAAATTACAAGAGGTTGGAGTAAAGAATATAAATACTCTTTAACAAGAGGGTTGGAGGGAACGGTCGGAGGGAGAAGGCACGCTTTTCGGGGGTTCCCTCCAATCTTTAAGCTAAAATTGTGTAATATAATGTAAAAATGTATAATTTGTAAATTAATTAAAGTGTAAATATTACTTAGTTGTGTGTAAATGTGATTTAGTAAATAAACTATACTAGTGAAAGACTATTGTAGTGTTTTATCACGACAGAAGAGGCCGAGGCCTGAACAATAAAGAAAATTGAAGACGAAGCTATAAAAAGACATGAAATATTAAGATATGGGTATATTACATAATATAAGACTAGTATAAAATATAGAGGTAAAAAAAGGAATAATAAAAATACTTTTTGCACTGTCGTAGAAGTTTTGGCGTCAACATGAAAGAAGATGATTTTTGTGTTCAGAATTTTAGTGGATTGGAGTGGATTAATTCAAGGATGTGACGTACTATAAAACAATTTAACGAAGAAACGTAATATGTAAACTTCAAGAAATTAAAACTAAAGACGTTTTGAAGAACTCAAATAACCTTTATCTTAGTGAAGGAAATGACTTTTAAAAAGGGGAAGACAAAATGTTAAGAAACTGAAGAAATTAGTTTAAAATTTTAATATGAAAAAGAATTTATTATTACGGAAGACTTGGCAGCATGGTCTAAAGGTCTTAGCCGGCCCCAGAAAGGGGCAAATTAACTTAAAAAAAAATAATTACAAAACGTCATTTCATCTGTAGTTTGTGAATTTGACCAAAGAGTAATATAGAATATACTGAATTTGACATTTAAACTTTTAAACTTTAAAGTGATTGCTGATTGGCCCCATGACATCATTGTTTTAGTTTTTTATCTAATTAAAGGTGGTTTGTGAATGTTACTATTTATCCTGATACATTGCAGTTGAATTTTACATTTTTACTAATATTTTATTCATGAACTTTGTTAAAATAGCCAATAAATATCGTTGCTCTTAATGGTTTTCTTGTGTGACTCAAAGGGCACAGTAACAAAGATAGTCATTTAACTTACTCCATAAATAATTATCTTATTTGTTCAAGTGCTTCAGCTGGTATACCTACTAACAAATATTCAATAAAATAGCCTAATCTGATATCACCATGGTAAGATATTATATTTTTTTTAAATTGTAACTTTGTTTTTATATGTAGGAAACGGCGTGCTAAGTAGTCTACGTTTTATAATACTAGAAGAATCGTTAACTTAAAGCCTAGTCTTAATAAACTTGCGTAAATTTACTTAACCGGATCTCAACTGTAATAACAATGGTGTCGGGAATGTAAAAGGTGAAATGTTGCTCTTTGTTCTTTATATATATTAAATTTATCATTGAAAGCGGGTCTGGGCGTTTATAAAATTTATTCCAGAATCTATTTAAATATTTCTATTTAAGGTATTGTTGTCTAACAACCATATTATTTGCTTGCTTACTTTAAGGTTAGATCAGTTTAAGTTATTTGTCCAGAGATATTTAGTTATTTATTATTATTGACGTTTATTGTTATGCAATTTTGGCTTGTACTGAATTATAAATATTAAGAAGAATGAAGATGAAATTAAAGTGTGTTTCCTTTGCATGACTACAAATTTAGACTTGGTTTTGTCAGGCTTGGTGTTACCATTTTAAATCATGAACCATGATGCAACATTTTATTATATGTTTTACTAATTAAGTATTGAATACCTCATTTATTTTAAATGTACTTAGTTATGTTCATGTACAAATAGAAAAGAATTTGCATAGTTATTTTTATAGTAGTGTTTTGTCAACAACAATTTTAATATGTTTTATGTGTTCAAATGCTAATAAACAGATAGATTTCTAATTTACATTTATTAAATAAATTAATTAATTTCTAATTTAATTTGTCCAGAGATATTTAGTTATTTATTATTATTGACGTTTATTGTAATGCAATTTTGGCTTGTACTGTATTATAAATATTAAGGAGAATGAAGATGAAATTAAAGTGCGTTTACATTGCATGACTACAAATTTAGACTTGGTTTTGTCAGGCTTGGTGTTACCATTTTAAATCATGAACCATGATGCAACATGGTAATAATAAATATACATTTATTTTCACATGAATTTTAACTATGACTTCTCTTACAGTTGGGTGAAATTGAAGAAAAACGGAAAGTTCCAGATATGTTACAGAAAATATTGAGATATGATATTCAGATATCGAAGAAGTTTCTAGAATTATCACATAATGTTACATCACTAAGATCACTTAGGATCCATTCAAAATTTTTAGAAGTAAGTGTAGCAGTCAATTTTATTGTTATTCGTTTGTTAGACGTTATAAATTTGACGTGCTTGTGCCTGCATGTGGGTGTGTATGCATGACATCATCTGGGACTGGATCTGACATGAATGGATTGATCAATTTCAATGTGGAATTTTTTTATTTCAAGATGATCAAAATTGATCTTAGCTACATTACACCCATGTTTTGTCAGGGGTTATCTAAAAAAAATGTGTTATTATTTTTAATGTAGAAATGTTGCCAGTGGTTTGTTAATTTAGAATAGGTGTTTAGTTTTCAAAAGGAATCAGTTCAGATATTTTGACCAAGCTACAGCTAATTACAAAATTTGATCAAAATCTGTTCACTTGTTTGTATTATTGTAATATGTCATATTTGTAATCAATGGTTTTGAAATTTATCCCAAATATTTATTGGGATGTTGGAATCACTACATAGTATAAAACAAAGTCGCTCCCTCTGTCCCTATGTGCCTTTGTATGCTTAAATCTTTAAAACTATGCAACATGTTTTGATGCGGTTTTTTAAATAGATAAAGTGATTGAAGAGGAAGGTTTATATTTTATACCCTTGCAAAGCTGGGCGAGTATAATAATAAATAAGTAGAGATCATCTAAGCTTTGATGACGCATCCCAATACTTTATCAGTTTATAAAGATGTGTTAGTGGGAATTAGTCCTGGTTTTTTTTTACAGAAAGTGTTTTTACAATCACTTTTGTACTGTGAAACGAATGAACAGTTTTTCGTCTATGACAAAACCAGTCCGTTACCAAACCAGTTGCGGACTCGTGCGTAAAACTGTAGACTGTAAAATCCGTTCGTCTTGTAACGAACGAAGGCATTTGCAACGACATTTCTCTCACGCTCACTCCTTTTATTAATATCGTTAGTATGAGTGAGACATTGTGCACTCTCCAACGTCATTTGAAAAAACAGTTTCAAGAGACAAACATTGCATGAAATTTTAATTCTATGAAAACAAAGCGTAAGAAACTGGTTCGTGAAACTACTTCAGTCAGTTTCAGTTTCATTCACGAGTTTGCTTTAAAATAAATCTTGGTTAAATGAGCATAAAGTTGATATTTACCTGACATATGGGCATATCAAATTAAACCAGTTTTTTAGTAGAAACTAGTCCCGGCCAGATGATGTTCTGCTAAAAAAATAAGTCATAGGTCAATCAAATTTTTATAATTTTTCAACAGTGTTGGTCCAGGCTCCTTTGCAGAATAGACCATCTGCCTTCCTGTCCAAGCTACCTTATTCTCCGAACCGGAACACATCAACGGCAAGCACCGTCGGTATGGATGCAGCAGTAGGCAAGGCGGTGGTACCAATACGGACGAGTAAAACTCTAACACCTAGTCAGATGTCACGGTGTTAGTGACGGTAAACCTATGCTCGTCTTTTACGAGCTGCCTGGCAGGAAGGCAGATGGTCTATTCTACAAAGGAGCCAAGACTTTATTCTGCCAGTCCTTAGCCTGGGTAAAGGATAAATGTAAGTTTGTTTTATGCACACAGTACCTACTCTATATTACATTAAAAAAAGTCTTTTCTTAAAAAACCGTTTTTTGAAACTGTTTCGTTTCCTAAAAAAGTAGTTTTTACCCAGCTCTAGTGGGAATATTAATAACAACATCTTATGTGCATTTTTTTTTTTGGAAATTGACAAACCAAAATAGATTTATTGAAATATAACAGTAAAACTGAGTGTCCCAGTACAGAATTGTTTTTATTTGTATGTAGCACATTATCTATATACATATTAATATGTGATGCCAAAACTTTGGACCCCTTGTTACAAAAATTGTGCTAACGGAGGAGTATAAAATTTGGCACACTTATAGTTTATAAAGTACGTTAAGTCAATAAATAAAACATTACCCACACTACGATACATTTGACACACACAAACAAATATATTCATGATAACGATGAAAGATCACAGATGGTGCACTAAAAAGTTTGGAAACAAAGTCTCTCAAGGATCTTGAGAAATGAAGATGGCATTCTTATCAACAAGTTATTAAAATTTATTATTGTCGAGTTTCGATCAATGAACGACCACTAGTTATAATTAATATACTTGTATGCATAAATACAAGGGTGGGCTATGTCATTTCAGCTTAGTCAATTTATTGGCACAGATTAAGGCAGGTTATATTTAGTTCATAGCTAACTATGGGCAATTAGTCTAGATATTACAAAGATCTCTGCTTTTTTACGTGAGAGGTCAGCACACTGCTCTCGTGATGGTAAGAGGTTACAGGTGTGTTGCAGTCTTAAAGCTGTATTGGAAGACCTATTGTGCAAGGCTGCACTATCCTTGAGAACAGAACATGACAGTGTCATTATGATGATAAGAATAGGTAAGGCAGTGGTTTAGGTCAGGCAACCATTGAAAACATTATTTTATGGAATTAAAAAAAAATAGTGCCAACAGACATTTTCTCATTTTTGTCAAGTTGAACTAATTTAATATTGACAGAAATATGACTATACAAACTTTAGCTAATTTCTCCTCTCTTAACTTGGTTTCAGCTACATTGTCACCATAATATAAAAAAATATATAAAAAAAATAGTGCCAACAGACATTTTCTCATTTTTGTCAAGTTGAACTAATTTAATATTGACAGAAATATGACTATACAAACTTTAGCTAATTTCTCCTCTCTTAACTTGGTTTCAGCTACGTTGTCACCATATATGAATGTATATAAAATTTGAATATTCTTAAGATTTTTTGAATAGGCTATAATATTTAAATGTTTCAGGTGTCCTGTCATGGCATAGTATGGTTGGCAGGATGGCTCAGCTTCATATGGCTTTTTAATAATAAGGATTTATATCAGCTTCAAATAAATGTGCTGATTGGTAAGTTGTGTTCTGACAAAAATCTGTAGTACATACATATCTTCACATTTAATCCCTTGCGAGGTAGGCAGAGAGTATTGAGTGTCAAGTGTTACAATCCTTGCACATTGACCTACCTATCTCCACCTACATTACACTTTTTATAATAACATGCCTTTTCAGAGACTCTTAAGGTCGTAGCTGAATATAAGTACAATAGAATTATTTTGTTATTGTTATACCTATATACATATGAGGTGTATTTAGTGTACACCTTGCTCTAGCGACAAACCCCGAGGCTCAAGTTCAATTCTTAACAGGGGCAGGCATTTGTGTGATGGACATGATGTCTGTATTGTTGCGTCTATATAATTCTTCTTCTTTTCAAACGTCTTTGTACTAGTATTGCTAGTTAAAGTTTTCTTACTTAGCCAATCATCATGAACATTTGCACACATGTTCTTGGATTTCTTAAAATGTTACTTTTAAAAGGACTTAAACACAGTTTAAGTTGTTCATAAAAACCAGTATACTCTAAATATTATCACTAATAAAATTAAAATGTACTTTCAGCTCTTATATTAGACATTGTAGTAATTGCAATTGTGAAGGCAGCTGTAAGAAGACGCCGGCCGGTACCAATGAACAAGCTAATACCGGGAAACCCAGACAAATATTCATTCCCGTCTGGTCACATGAGCAGAGCAGTTCTTATAGCATTTATATTAATTTATGTTGATCCAATATCTTTCATATTCTACCCTCCTTTGCTAGCCTGGGCTGTAGCTGTGGGTATCTCTAGAGTGCTAGCAGAAAGACACTACATCTTGGATGTTCTGGGTGGGGCAGGCATTGGTATATTAGAAGGTCTAGTCATGAGTGTCCTCTGGCTGTCTGCAAGTACAGCAGCAAGTATTGTTGCGTCATTGTCTGACGAGAAACGTGATGGTGGAGAATATCATGTTTAGAATTTATTGATTGAAGTGATTTTTTGCAGCATTTTTTTTGACCGTACATGAAATTTTTTATAATTAATCCTAAACCTAAGTTTTATTAGTTTTTAAATAAAATAGAAGTGTTTGGTACATTTTTATAGTAAAAAGGGTTGTGTTTTTGTCCATAATGAAGAGTTTTGTGTTCAGTAGTATCTCTTTTCTTAATATCTGTTGCAAGTTGTAACTAGCGTAGTATTATCTATAAATATTTATTTTAAAATGAAAGACAAAGTTTGCAATGATACATTGATTCATTTGCAATTACGGCTAGCAAAAAGCTACTCGCATATGAGGTTTACCGGGCACACAGCCCTCCAAATTAGAATAAACAATTGCAGCTATTGTCATTGTTGTGGGTAGGCGGCAAGGCAGTCGCATGTCAGACAGACTTGTCAGAGAACTGAACCATCCAGCTTCACAATGAGATTTAATTATTTGCATGAGCCTCAATACTGTTGAACCCACTTATACATCTAGGTACAAAAGAAAATACATTAAAAATATATTAAAAAAGTACATGCACATCCTTCAAAGTAATCTGGATAGGTTTATGTTGGTCTACACATATTAAGTTTAAAGTTTATATTTTCTAACATCATTGCCTCTGTCGTCTAGAGGTCCGGTGTTGTACTTGACTACGCGAGGTCCAGGTACGAGGAGGTATCCCCGGGTTGGACAACAAAAAACAGTTTTTTCCCTAATGAAATCAATGTTGCCCGGAATGCGATATGTAATCGGATGACGATAGCCTTGCCACCTATCACAATGTAGGATTTAGTGTCTTTGGCTAGTCATGAGTGCCCTGGTTGTGCCAGATACGAAAGAAAATACATAAAAAAAAATTGTGTGTGTACTTATGTACACGCGTTAGAAGTTATACTTCTTCGGCGTAATAAGATAAAAATCTTTTTAAAAATTTTATCTTTTGCCTTATTTTACATTTGCCTTAGACAAAATGACACTAACCATAGAAATAAAGAAATATTGTGAATACAGTTGTCAGTTCTCACGCAAACATACGTAGATGTCCTTACTTTTACTTTGTTGGTACCTTTTTTTTAAAAACTAAAATGTTATCTATAGCTAACTTTATCATGTCGGTTTTTCGTGACGGTGTGCGCGCGCATCGTAAAAATTTACCCTTATCATTTTTTTCTAACGCGCCAAAAGAAGTATAACTTCAATATTAATTTAGGAAAAGTCTATTGTGTTGATGCAGTTGCATATACATAAAAGAATCTGGGTAGCTTTCATATTGGATATACATATTAAATACAAAAATTATCTATCGATAATTATTTATTAAGAACATTAAATATATGTATATAACATTCTGGAATGATAAAACTCAAAGCTGTATAATTGAGAAAATTCGATATCTGCACAATCGCAGCTAAAAATTGTCTTAAAGCTTCTTTAACAGTTTATTACAATGCCTTAAATGGCCATAATTTATTTATTTGTATTTAAGAATAATCATCTGAACAAAAGTGTTAAATTATACAGCAAGATTTTTTTATCACCATCCAAATTTTTTCTAGGCATAAAGTATCTATAAATAAGTCCATTTATAAAAAAAAAATAGGTATCTAGCAGGTAGCTATCTAGCATGTCAGAGCACTCAGCGCGTAGGTACGGTACTTTGTAAACGACTTTGCGATGTCTTATCTCAATATTTTAGTATTGAGGGATACTAAAAGAAAAACACGTATTTAATTATTTTCACTTAAAATCAACATATTAAAATTTGGATGGTGATAAAAGTCAGGGTGTATATAATAGTTGAGTAGTGTGGAGTGCCTCAATATTAGTAATTAAATGATAACAGGTCGAGTACCTACAACATTTGTTGATTGAAAAGATATATTTTATTGTGTGTAATTATTTTTAGATTTTATAATCGTTGTGATTTTACTGAATAACTACATACTCCACTGTAATTTGTATTAGAAACACCAAATAATGTTCTGCTATGGAAAGTTAATATTTTAATAAATGTTAATAAAATTGACATTTCTTTTAATTAATTCTCCCCTAAAGAGCAATGGACGGTTGAATGTTAAGAGCTTTATTTTTTTGCATTTAAATTGTTTTAAACGTAATCTTATTAATATTATAAATGCGAAAGTTTGTGTTTGTTACTCCTTCACGCAAAAAATGCTGAGCCGATTTTCGTGAAATTTGGCACACACATAAAGGGTAACTTGTATTAACACACAGGATAGTTTTTATCTCGAAAAAATGTCCATGTAAGACAAATAACCACGCGGGCAACAGCTTGTTTTAAATAAAACATGTTCTTATATAGACTTAAACAGAGTAAATTTTATTTTATTTATTTAATCCTTTATTGTACTAAAATAAATGTAAAAAGGCGAACTTAATGCCAAAAAATACTTTTTCTCCCAATTTACCCTGGGTACCTAATAATGACAAAAACACACATGGGGTAGTGCACAAAAATTTAACAATAGAAAAAACACATTGGTTCTATAACAACACAAAAATGATTACAGTTAATAATTGCAAGAAGAAGAATAAATGCAATTAAGTAAAAGTAAAAAAGATAACATACAATGCAGTGACGTTGGATTTGCTACTAAAAGATCAAACTTTTCAAAATGTAACTGACGATATCATGTAAAACTATAAATTTAAATATGACAGAATAAGAAGACAAATTTCCTTTAATTGCAAGAATGTAACGTGTATTTGATAGTTTATCTAAAGTTATTCAAGGTTGAATAAAATGTGGATGTACTTAAATTAAATGATACTAAAGTAGGTACTTTTACGAAATGGGGATAAAGAAATAAAGTGCTTAAAAGATAGTGAACCAACAAATTCCATGACCTTATCTGAAATGGCAAATGAAATTATATCACAAGCATCTTTACATCATCATCATCATCAGCCGGAGGACGTCCACTGCTGGACATAGGCCTCCCCCATATATCTACATACAGAAATAAATACAATTTACAAAAAGAAAGTCAAAGAAAGTGACAATAGAAGCATAATCGAAACATTAATAGAATAAATACTTATTAAAGGTAAACTCTATACATTTGGCATTGATCACTACTCTCTCGACTGTTGAGGATTATGTCTTTAGATGTCCTTCAAAGACAGTAATCTCGTTAGTGATCACCCTTACATCACGTTACGTATTCCTGCGTCAGTGATTGCTATTGTTATGTTGTTTGTTGGTGATAACCATTGTCCTTTACAACCCAAAACGTGGGTTATTAAAATTTTTGTCGGTTTACCTGTTGGCCAAACTTTTTAGGCAAAATCTAACGAACGGATTTTCACCAAATGTCGTGTAGATACTTAGCTTATTTAAAATACCTTGTATTGCTAGAAAATATTTCGTTTCCATCAATAGCCACTAAAACATCGCCAGTGCTCTCTTTGTGTTCCGAGTTGAAGTGTATAATAACCAGTTATCTTTCATACATGACCTAAGATCGCGTCTATATGCTAATGACTCACCAGTAACATTTATGGTTGACACCATAGATGTTTACTATAGGCAATGGGTATCACTAAATAGTATCCAAAATTACAAATCTTTCCTATAAGTATCTTATTAATGGTGCCGATTTTGTTGTATCATAAAAGTGTTAGGTAAGTATATTAACAAAAATATACTATACAAAAGGCGGTTATATCGCCAAGAAGCGATCTCTACCAAACAAGCAACTTTTAGAAGATACATTAAAATAAGAAGAAGGTACAATTGCAATAAATACATAATAAATATAATCTAACACATAATTAGTCGCCTCTGTGGTCTAGCGGTTCAGTTGTTGGACTTGATTGCAAGAGGTCCCGGGTTCGAGTCCTGGGTCGGGCAACAAAAAGAAAATTGGGGTTTTCCAATTTTCTAATAAAAAAAATGTTGCTCGGGATTGGAAATGTGCCCGGTTGGCGATAGGCTTGCCACCTATCACATTGTGGGACTTAGTGTCTTCGGCTAGTGGCTAGTCTGTAAAGCCGATGATAAAGGGATATGGGCGTGAAGAAGATGCTAACACATAATTATTTTAGGAAGTGGGTAATAATATCTTACAGTTAAAGTTTTTATTTTTAATATACAAAAAAGATAATATTAAACAGTGAATATTTTTGCGAGTTGCCTAGTTACAAGTTTGGTACTCAAGTATTCAAGTAAAACTCCTTTACCATCGTCTTAAATCTGCGGTTGCTCTCTGCGTATCGAAGTAAAACAGAGTTCCAAAACTTAGTAGTCCGTACCTACTGTAAATGAGTAAAAAAATTAGTTTTATGATCCGGAATTTTTGACAAAAACCTTTAACAATGACGTTGACCAACATTATCTTTATTGGGAAAAATAAACCTATCTTTAAGATAATGGGGGTTTTGGAATATAAAAAAAAACTAAATGAAAAAATAAGTGAAAGCGCATGAGCACCTAGCCTACCTAGCCACCTGAACCTAGTCACCTGAGTTTTACCCGAAAATCATATTCAAATATAAAATCATGGTCATATTTGCGAATCAAATATAAGTGCTATGCCAAAATTTTGAAAACATTCGAATTTTTTTTGTTGATCTTCAGTCAAATTCAAATAACTAGCATCAGTAGAATCGGGGATTGTAATAAGCAAGGATTGTGCTACTTCAATTTTAGTGGATATAAGGAAAAAAATTCTAAGACGATTTAAAGAACCAGCTGGTGTAAAGATTTCCTATTCAGTTCCTTGATTTGCACAGGACACGATAATCTATCATCGATATAAATACCCAAATGTTTAACCTCTGAACGGAATATGTGTTCAATTTAAAACTACTTTTAAAAAAAGAGATCCAGTCAACCCTACAAATTAAATTTGGACTTACGATAATAATTTTTTACTTACGATAATAATTTATTCTTATACCAAAGCGAATGGACCAATCTTGAATGTTCCAGAGATCTGAATTTATTTTATAAATTTTAAGCTCAGTGAAGTTGTAAAAACCGCGGGGTTAGCAACAAGTTAGTCATTTAAAAAAAATTATAAAATGTAATGTTGAGAAAGGTAGGGCACCTAGGTGCTTCAAGATTGATTAGTTAAGGATATGTTCCTAACAAATTTTCGTGTGGAAAAACTGTAAGTACAAATGTCTTTTTAATCTAATCATGGACATTTTATTAATTTGGGTACCTAATATCAAATGCTGACGTTCATGTCAAAAAATAAAAAAAAACTGAGTTTTGGCGCCATCGTGAATGAAGATGGTTGTATGTTTTCATAATTTTTGAATTTCGTGTTCATATTCAGTGAAATTAGTTAATTTAGGTGGGAATTCGTTAAGTTTTGTTCAGTGAACGTGCACAAATGAAATAATCATGAAGAAATTAGTGTATCGTGAATTTCCTCGTTGCGGCCAAATCTCTCACAGTGAGCTTGTGTAAAGTGACCACCGCTTTACTCAAGACCCTGACGTGACTTCGTAAATAGTGACAAATGACTGTATAAGAATCGTGAACACGGAAGACTTGTGACTAATCACGAAATACGTGGCAGCATGGCCTAAAGGTCTTAGCCGGTCCCAAAAAGGGGTAAATTGACTTAAAAAAAATAAAGGAGTTTTGGCGCCATCGTGAATGAAGATGGTCGTATTTTTTCATAATTATTGAATTTCGTGTTTATACTGAGTGAAATTAGTTAATTTAGGTGGGAATTAGTTTAGTTTTGTTCAGTGAACGTGCACAAATGAAATAATCATAAAGAAATTAGTGTGTCGTGAATTTCCTCGCTGCCGCCAAATCTCCCAAAGTGTGCTTGTGTAAAGTTACCACCGGTTTAATCAAGAGCCTGACGTGACTTTGTAAATAGTGACTAATGACTGGGCGTGTTCGGCCGAAGTAAGTACTTACAAAATTTTGTAAGTCACTTACTATGCTTACAAAATTTTCGGCCGGGACACAAAATAAGTGCTAACGCAGTAAGTATGGCTTAATATACGACGCCATTTTGCTTATTGTTTATGTACGGGATATGACATAAACCGGTGTTTTGTGTTATGTCAAGCCAGTCTGTCCTCGCCGAAAAGTGCTACAGTCAGCTTGTAAGACTTTAATTTTTTTATGCTTACTGGCTTACTAAGTTTAGTAAGTACTTAATTCGGCCGAACACGCCCATTGTGTAAGAATAATTTACGGAAGACATGTGACTAATGACGAAATACTTAATACGGAAGACGTGGCAGCATGCAAATAAATTAAAAAAAAAAAAACTTATGACATTACTTTGTTATGACACATGACATTTCTTACGTTTGCGGTTTGGTGTTTTGTGATGTGTGATGACGTGTAAATAAAAGCAAAATATATTTTACAAACTCATTGTCGTATTGATAAAAGTATTAAAGACTTTAACTTAAAGTATACAGGTACTGATAAATATAAGTGAATAAGGGTTTTCTTAAAATTCTATTCAATAGTAATTGAAGACTTGTTTGTAGTTATATTTATTTTCAGGTAAATCATGAGGAAGCTAAAAGGAACAGTAAAAGAAACTGCTAAACAAAAACGTGAAAGAAAACAGGAATTTGCTAAGATGCGACAACAGATAAATACCATTGTATTGCCGACGGTTGCAGTGATATTTCTGTTAATATGTACTTATGTGTATTTTAAAACCAGACCGTCTTCATCTATGCAGTATGCCTAAAGTTATTGAGTACACTTGTATGTTGTATATAGAAATTGTAAGTACGTGTTTATTAAAGTCTTAAAAATATACGACAAAAGATAAGGTTGTGAAAGTTTGAATAAGTTGCATTGTTGGCAATGAAAAAACATACATTCCATTTTTACATATCAAAATGTAAATACTATACCATATAGACTTTTTTATTATTATTTGACTGTTTTCTTAAAACTGACAATTTTGTTCCTGAATATATTATAAAGTGAATAAAATATATTTAATTTATGTAAGTTTTGTTTTTTATTACACTCTTAACATATTACTGACAAAGAAGTTTTTATGGGGTAAAAAATATACATTTACCAATTGAAGTTCAAACTTTAAATTGTTAAGGTTGCCTATGTAGACATCTAAGGTACTGTGTTCTAATAACCAGAAAAAACAGGATCTTGAATCTTTTGTTTAAACTTAGTGGATTCCCTACTCTTTAAAATGTAGCATTTAGCAGGCATTGATATTATGTATGTAATGATTTTTTTTTATGATATTGCAAGGCAAACAAGCAGATGGATTTCCTGATGGTAAGAAATTCCCGACCGCTAGAGACAACAAAGGTGATAATGGTGTGTTGCCAACCTGAGGCCAAGATGTTAGGCCTTGAGAAAAAGTAAGTTTACTGGCTACCTTACCCTCTGAACCGGAACGTCATGATGTTACGGCTGCAGGAATAGGCAAGGTAGTGGCACCTATTCAGGTGAGTCGCTGCGAAACTCTACCACCTAGTCAGAAGTCACGGTGTTAGTGACGGTAAGCCTTTGCTTGCCTTTTACGAGCTGCCTGGCAGGAAAGCAGATGGTCTATTCTGCAAAGGAGCCTGGTTTATACTTTTCAAATTCTTGCAATTTCTTCAATATTGAAGTAAAGTATCTGGACAATATACAAATTTAAATTATGTTAAAGTAACTTCATGACCATATCTTTGAAGGGCATCTATAATTAGCTGAAAGTACTTAGTCCCACATTATGATAGTTGCCAAACTTAATGTTAACTGGGCCCTTTTCTAATCCTGGGTGACATTTCTTTAATTTTTATGATTGAATTGAACCCTGGACTTCATGTAATCTACTCCAACACTAGATCACTACACTACAGAGCCGATTAAAATTTAAGCTAATTCCAAAGTAAGCAAATTATATGCAACGGTTAAGGACAACAATACTAATACACATAAAGATGTACACTTAACTAAACAGTAAGATATTGAACAATTCAATGTATAATATCTAATTAACTGGATTTTTTTAAAAATTTGTTACCTATTATATTTTATAATATACAGAGTTATTCCATTAATATAGAGACTAACACTATGAAGAAGGGCCTTATTTTGAAAACACACAGTCACAAGTTTGATAATCAAATTGCATATTTAGCAAAATCTGTCAAAAATTAAGTAAACAAGTTTTTCTGCCCCCTAAAAATAGAAATATTCAGGTAATTTCATTCCTTAATTATCATGATTTCCATACATTATTCAGCACTCCGTTTTTACATTACTATTTTTTGACAAGTTTCATTCAATGAAAAAAAAATTGAGTATAGATTGTATAATTTTTTATTTTTCCTCTAACATTATAAATAGATATAAAGGACATTCACAACATCAATATCACAATCATGAATATAATAAAAATATAATAAAAATAATAATAAAAAATCAAAAAAACCAAAATGTGTTCTTTCAGTCATTTCACAAATTATACATATTGCATAAATCATTATTACCTACCAGTTGTAGAAATTCTATATTTGTTTAAAACAGCTGGGAACTGCTAGTCTATAAATAAGTACAGTTGTCTTATTACGTAGATAAAATATGAAAATGAGCTATTTTGTGTATGACAAATTTTTTATATTCACAATATTTTTTTTCTTAAATCGGTTTTTAAAGGAAAAGAGAGAGAACATGCGCATGGTTCTCGTGACAAAAAAAGACAACTGCCTCCAATGTGTTTTGATGATTTTAAAAATAGTTTAGTGAGGATGCATATTATGACGTCGTAAGGACAGTTTCTCTTCCTTTAAAAATAGCAATATTAAAGTGACAAAACACATCTAATGCAGTCAGATTAGTTGGTATATAATATTTCTACAAACTTTTAATCTATTCTTCGAAATGTTGATTAAAAGAATCACTGAACTAAAGTCAAAGTAAATCTTACTTTATTTCCTAACTAGGTACAGTATCCGGCACGTAACTTGGCAAGGTTTTGACGTAGTGGGGGTAAGTTCGCGCATCGTATACTTAGTGGAACAAAAAAGTGATCACTTTTATTATTGGTCATTATTGTTATAAATCAATTGTTATTAATCATGTCTATTTAAAAGAAAATTAAAGGCACAAAAATAATTCGTGAATAAAATGAGTTATAAATGAATTAGAAAGTAAAAATGTGTTAAAAAAATGTAAGAAACACTATCCTCAGCAATTTAGTGTTAGATTTTTTAATAGTATTTTTCTATCGCTATCGGTTTTTTTTCACAGGAATCTTAAGTAATGTAAAATCCTCCATAAACCGTGCTCCGATCCATTAAAATCAATGTACTATTTTAGTTTTTTCTAAGGTATGTCGGCTTAAAACTGTAATTGATCGTCAATTATAAGCAACGTAACAAAAACTACATTTAAAATAACGATAACACACCAAAAATAAAAAAAAAACTTAACAACAACAAAGGATACAACTTTTGTGCACGCAAGTGTATTCGAGAGCGATCGGAACGTAAACACAAATCAGGAGGCAGCGGTCGACTGACGCACCAATCACGCGCTCGGATTGGCATTACGTCATACCCCGCATCCCGCTTGACCACCAAAGAGACCTAAATAATTGCTTCTGCGCATCTAACGACTCTTGCCAACTTATGTGCCGGAGATTGTAGAAAACTATACTTGAAACATGTCACAAAACCTTTCTTTTTATAATAATACAATAAAAAATCGGAGAATAAAAAAAACTAAAATTGAACAGTTAAGTACATCAAAGTTTTCGCAACACACAAAAAGAATACCATTGTGTTTATATTAATTATAAAAATAATCTCCTACTTTTATGTAGGGTTGTATTCTTTCTTTCATGCCCTTTAAATATAAATACTAAATTGACATGTCTAAAATGTTCCATCTCTTTTCTTGTTTCATTGGAAAAAGAAGATTACACTGAAAATAAGTTTAATTTGTACTCAGTAGTATCACCACCATTGTGGTAAGCAACTAAACTACACTGGTGCAACGGTTCTCCCAAATAAGAATTTTTAAAATATTGCCTAATAAATTATTCACTATTGTTAGTTATTCAGTCACTTTTTATGTTTTAATATACATATTTTCTTTTTATTTCTATGCTTCAGCAAGAATAAATTTATTCGTTATTACTTAACTCAAAAAACGTGTTATAAATCTTTCTTCTCTACTAGTAATGATATAATAATATCACAATCTATTATCACTACATCTAATGCAGACAATTTTAAGTATCTAATAAATACAACTATTGGAATTTCTATATTGCACATTTAAAATAATTTTCTTAGTTTCATGATACACTTGTTTAGAGATCTAAAATAACATCTTGGCAGAAATTAACATTTTTTTAACTATTATGTATTATATTGCACTCATGTCTACGCAGAATATAGGACTACTAAACTTACAATAAAATGTCGATTAACTGTGCTGCATTCTATTTTGTGACACTAAAATATGTCAAATATGTAAAAATACGTATTTAATAATGTTCTGTCAAGTATTGGTTGTTGCGGTACTGTGTCTCCAACTTACCGGTAGGGTAGGATTCTTGTATCTCGGTTTTAATCAAATTGACAATTGGAAGCGAATATGTTATTTTAGATACTTGTAAACACAATACTAGCGAATTATTAACATTTAGTTAAAAATACATAATAAATTAGTTCATAGGATTCTTTAAATTTTTTGGAACTAAATATTAATAATCTGCTGGCACTGTGTGTTTAGGAGTACCTGAAATGACATATTCGATTGCAATTTGCATGAAATCAAAATTCAAGTGTAACCTTACAGCAGGGTTACACTCGAATCTCGATTTCATGCAAATTGGATTTGGATATGTCATTTTAGACACTCTTGAACGTAGTGCTAGCGTTTTATTAACGTTTGTTGCAAAAGAAATCAATGAATCTGATAAAATAATTCATCGGCCCGGCTTCGCACGGTTATGAAATATACATATAAACCTCCCTCTTCAATCACTATATTAAAAAAACCGCATCAAAATCCGTTGCAAAGATTTCAACATACAAAGGGACATAGGGACAAAGAAAGCGACTTTGTTTTATACTATGTAGTAATCAGTAACTAAATGTCAATTAATCGCTAGTATTGTGTTGAAGAGTACCTAAAATGAAACCGATTCGAATTTCCAATATTGCTTGTATCGAGTATCAAGAGTAACCCTACTGTTCAGTAGTCAAAATCGAAACTAAATCGCTATATCTTGAAACATTCCTATGAAACTGGCGCCAATTTCTCCAAGACACACATGTTTAAAAACTATGGTTTGGCAGACTAATAATACTAACGACCGGCCTCTTAAAAAAACTTTTCCTTATCTTTGCCTATTGTTTATGTATAGTTACAATTATTGAAGTGAAAGCTTGTTTAGTGGCGCATAGTGCTTAAAATAAGAAAATTGAACTAAGTACATATGTCTGTGTACAATAGTACAATAAATGAATAATGTATTTTACCACATAAATAATAGTTATTTTTACTGATAAGTCAAGCAATTTTTGTAAAAAAAATAAAAAATGCACAATGTTAACATTCAAGTTTTCACTTCTGCCAACACTCCCAGAGTGAGACCCCATGTTTTTTTTATTGTTATACTAATTCGTATTTCTTACGGATTTCCTTTGCCTCCACACATTTATGATCCATCCCAGGAGCCAAAAAGTCGCCAGTACTAGGAAGAAAACGCTCAGCGAGAAGTACTGGTTCTTGGTAGATAACATCAGAGTTTGTATGAGGATGAAGGTAATAAGAGATTGTAGCCCCGTGCCTATGAACATGTTAATACCGAAAATAAGCCCAAAGCAGCTCTCGTCAGTTAGCTGGCTGGCTATTTTTGCACTGTGGACAACAGAAGATAAGATTATAAAATAATCTTGTAATTGTAGCAGTCGAAAGTCGTTAAAATGATATTTATATCTATACACATACAGGGTGACATTTACAGTACCAGCCAAATTCTGGAACATGATTCGGTATCGATAACACTTTCGATCTATGAATTTTGTCTGTATGAAGAAAAAAGATTTACAGTTTTTATCCAACGCAAAATAAAACATACATGTTTATAACGTAAACTAAGCATAAAACAGATTCCCACCGACCGCAACCGCACTTGCAGGCTTGTGACGTCATGACTCGTACTAGGTACGACATAGCCTGACAACAAGTAAAGCTATTATTTATCTTAAGAACTATTTTAAATGAATGTTCCCCCTTATATTAAAATTTGGCCCATCCTTTCAAAGTTACCCTGTACATACCATAAACGAAAGTTGTGTTAGTTACACTATTTATATCTCAAGAACCGCCAAACCAATTTGATAGAAAATTGATGGGGAGGTAGCTTATCACGTGCTTATTAGCGAAGTCGCTTATCACGTTACACTGCGAGCAAACTAGGAAAAATAACATTTAAATTTTTCCCATACAAACGGAACGGATGGAATGAAGTTTGCCGGAACAGCTAGTAAATAAATATCCATAGATAAATTAAGTGTGTAATGGTTGTTAGTCAACGACCCCAATACATAGAGAAATAATTACTTATAACTACTAAAATAAATTTTATAATCTCTTCCAGACGATATATAAAAGTCTGTATGGGGCCGTCCATTAATCACGTGAGGTTTGAAAGGGGGGGAGGAGGTAAGTCAAAAATCACGAAGTATCACTCGTTTGAAAGGGGGTTGTAGTGAGATATCACGTGTATTTATTTTATCATTGAAGGCATAATCAAGTCGCCATTTCGAAACTGCAAGTATCAACTTGTTAAGTGTTGAACAAAGCCTGACTGATCTATTTTGTGGAACGAAGTTCCTTAGTGCGCGTTGTGAAAGGCGGCAAGACGGAAAAAAATCTCACGACAAGTTGTCACGAAATTTTTTGCTATAGTAAGCTGTGCGGCGTCCGCATGTTTACCTCAAAACCAAAAGAAACCAAAGGAAATGACCAAATACCAAAGGAAACATGCCGTCGAAGTTGTACGAACTCCAAATCAATAAACCAACTGGGTGGTCCACGGCATAACGGAAATTTTGTCAAATGATCCACCAAACCTAAAAGGTTAAGAAGCACTGATTTAAAAGAACAAGCTTCCGAGGCAATCCTATGACCAGTCCAGCTACCAAATCAGACATAAAATGTTTTTTTCTGAGTGTACTTATAAGTAGAAAAATAACTTAAGTTTTTTTTTAATATAAGTAATAATTTATGCAATTCTAGACTACCCGACGAATTTCGATCATTTGGCACTCCATACACTCTGCCTACCATTCACTTACATTAAGTATTTGCATTTGACGTAAGACGTTCAAATGTTTTTCGTCATTCTGGATTTCAAGTGTTTGGTTACTTTATACTGTATGTGTAATGTTTTATATATGTCTGTAATTTTTAAACTACACAATATTTATAACTAAACAAAAATCGGGCTCATTTGTTATGTCGTGCTGCAAACCAAGTAGCCCAAAGTAAATTTAGAAATTTTTTCCTATTAAACGTAAACCCGCTAAGCGAGCGCAATAAAAGTACCTGTATAAAAGTATTGTATAACATTAATCGAAACATAAAGTACCTGTCAGATAATTTCCTTACTATCGGTTAAGTAGATTCGGCGTGAATCTCGACCATGGTACAGAAAAGTTGTACTAATGCTTATAAGCTGTCACTGTAGTCAGCAGCTATTTCTTGTAAATAAATATATTTAATTTAGCGAATTCATTCGTCTACACTTTTAATATAAGTACCTACCTATTAATTAAGTTTAACTTAAAGCCACACCAGGATGTAAACATTATTTTGGCGGGACCATTTTGATCTTGGTCATGACGACCTACCTTTCAAAAAAAGAACTATCAAACTGGTTTTGTGGAGTACCTAGGAAATACCTAGGAAGTGTGATATTTTAAATAAAAAAAATATCGGTTTAGAAATGGAAAACGGTTAACACACCGGTAAAAATTATAGTCGGTAGGTATGTTGGTTGAAAAAAAATACACGTGATGTTGGGTGGGGGATGGAGGGGTAACCTTAAACATCACGATGTATCACCAAGGGGGAGGGGGGTCAGAAAATGCTGAAAATAATCTCACGTGATTAATGGACGGCCCCTATCATTGCGCGTCTCAAATTCAGAGCAAACTATAAATTTGGCGCGATCTCTAACTAACAACCTAAATTCAACTCAAATTGTTTGTGTAACGACTCGTACCTAGTTTTAGATAAACTACGAATGATCATTCTTACCGATTAAATATCGCAGTTTATAACAATCGAGTATTAGAGCGAAATAAACTCACCTGGCTAGAGTGATGATGAAATGGTACAGCATGCCCATGACGATGTACCCGGCGTACGAGACGAACACGTTGGTGACGTAGGCCCCGACGAAGACCGCGGCAGCCTGCGCGGCGGCGAGGGGCGCGGGCAGCCAGCCGCTGGAGCAGAAGGATGCCCCGTACGCGCCCAGCGCCCCCAGCAGCGTCAGGGCTGCCTCCACCGCTCCGTTGTATGCTACCTAAGCCACAGAACAAGCAATAGTACGAGCGTACAGAACACGCACTGTTGTGCAAAACAAAATTGGACACGTAAAAAGTGGTGCAAAAGGCGCTTAAGGCTCACAAAAAATGTCACGCATGCCAATCACAATTGAAACTTCCGACATTAGTTAACCGCTCATAAAGCGCTGAGAGTAGCTTAAAATATAATTATCACGAAGTACATCATATTTGGTTTTAGAACTGGCTTTTTGCGTCAAACGTAGAATTTATTTCAACTGTGGAGTTTAAAACAGCACGTCGTATTCGACACGAAAGGGATACTTTCTTCTTAGAAATCGTTTCAATATATTTGACCACCTCGTTGGTCGAGTGGCTAGCGTACTCGCCTAACTGCACCGATCAACCGCGAGGCTCGGGTTCGATTCCCGACGGGGGCAGGCATTTGCGTGATGAACATTTAGATGTCTGCGTTTCCGGGTGTTTATTAAATTTATTCTGGTATCTATTTAAATATTTCTATGTATAGAATCGTTGACTAACACCCATAACACAAGCACATTATTTGCTTACTTTGGGGTTAGATTCAATTTGTACAACTTTTCCAGGAATATTTATTATTATTATAATATTTCCAGCGAATTTTAATTTTTTTTTTTGCAAATACCGTTACGGCGACAGGAATAGGCAAAGCAGGAACACCAATACGGGTGAGACATCACTAAACTCTAACATCTATTCCCTTACACGCTCTGTTTGACAGGGCAACGGCTCTTACTAGCTAGTAGGTAAACCTATATTTTTTCAAGGACCCAAAAACTAAATCTAGGGAACATTACTTTGCACACTTTGGCTGTGCTCGATAACATGTAGTCAATGCCAAACGTCTTTAACACAGCTTAGCGATCGGTCAAGATTTTCAAGCGCTGATCATGTATTTCCAAAAGAAATGAAATTAATTAATTTGAAGAATATGTCTGTTAAAAATATGTTACAAAATTTGTTTAAAAAAGTTTTTGCAATCAAAAAGCGGACTCACATTTTGATGGCTTTCATCCTGTATTTGTTTCCATAGGATTTGCTGGTAGGTTTGGGCCTGGACAAAGATTGCCGTGGCGACGGCGTACAACGCAGACCAGGCTAGGACTTTCGGTCGCCTGTAGGCTGCACGAGCATGGCGGGTTATCAATGCAGCTGCTTCTAATAAATCCTTTCGGAATGATTGCTGAAATCGTATAAAATTAAATCAAGTAAACTGATTTTCTAACTGAAATAAATAGGTGTGCGTCGTTAACAGATAGCAAATACGGGAATGAAGAGTTGTCAAACTAAAACATTTAAAAACTGATTCTGCACAAGCACTGTCAAATTTTTAAATTTAAAGACTAATGATTATTTTATAAAATAAAATGAATTCCGGCAAAGTCTACAGGTATGTGATGTAGCTAAGAATGATCTCCATCATATGAGCTTTCAAACGAAAAAATCCGCTTCGAAATCGGTCCATCCGTTAAAAAGTTATTAGACTAGACTCAAACACTGATACAGACGCTTCAAATTTATAACATCCCTCTTTATCCGCCGAGGATTCATTCATCTTATTGAATGATATCGGTCAAGTCTTTCTTCTAGAATCTCTTTATGGAAAATTATTACCAAAGTGAATAAGGATTTATATTGTAGTCACGAAGAAAATAGCATCTGAGATTTCACTTCTCTCAAATCGAAGCGATTTGAATGAAGAGATGGGTTAAATATCAAACCTTTATGGGCTTTGGGCACACCAAATTATAAAAACATTCTCACTTACTTAAAAACTAACTTATATAAACTTCCGAAGACGTAGTCAAAACCTATCTCCGATCCAGCACACATGTAATCCCAGGCAATGTTGCTTTTATAAGAAAATTTAAAAAATCCATTTCGTTTTTGCCGTCAAAGACAAGAATCGAACCCGGGCCTCATGAAGTCGTGTCCAACGTTGGACCACTAGAGCAGAGACGATAACCAGACTACACTTTAGATTTTTTAATTACATCTATTACCAGCGCCTTTATTAGTGTATGAAAGTTATTTAAATAGTTCTGCGAAAGAATCCGTTAATATCTCGGGATACATTTTATCTCTAAAGTTGGACTAAGTTAGTTACAGACATATATGTTTTACGCCGAATCGCTTACGATGGAGGCAGAGATTATCGAGTGCCAAATGTTACGATACTTTTCTAATGGTTATGAAATATAATCAAAATAATTTCGGTAGTTTCGGAGTTTATCCTGAACACGATATGGACATATACCTTATTAGCACCATCTGTCTGTTTGTCGCTTGTTTCTTTTATATCAGCTTGTTGAGTGCTGGACAAAGAACGACGGTGAAAGTAGATCCCATAAGGAACTGAAGGTAGCCAAAACGCCCAAAATGTAGCCAAAATTTGTGCTGAAATTGTAATGATTTATTAAAATTATTTTAAGCGTCAATTACCGTCATATAGAAAGCGTCACTATGTCTACGGTTTGATTCTTGCAACGAACGGACTTTACTTGTGGTGAGCGAGTATTTGTATATAGTGTCAAAGTGTGCGTGAAAGCAAAATCGGTACGGTTAGCTTATAAAAAAAATGTCTTAATTGACCGATTCGATGGCCGAGAGATTAGCGTACAAGCCTAACTCCACTGACCAACGCGGGTCTCGGGTTCGACTACCGAAGGGGCAGGCATTTGTGCAATGAACTTTTAGATGTCTGCATTTCCGGGTCTGTGTGTTTATTGAATTTATTCTGGTATCTATTTATGTATTTCTATGCATTAGAATCGTTGACTTACACCCATAACACAAGCATATAATCTTCTTACTTCAAGAATTTGCCCAGGGATATTTATTTATTTAATAAGATTTTTTTTGGCGTATGTTTAGATTTTTTTATGTGATAAGATAGGTAAGGCGGTGGAATCCTACTGGGACGAGTATTAAAGAATTAATTGGACTTATTTAACCCATGCTCGTCTCTTCCAAGCTACCTGGCAGGAATTTTATATTTTACACAGGAGATCAGGACCAACACGGAGAAAGATGACGTGATCACTATTGGAGTCGGTTTCCTTGAGATTCTATTACATTACACTCCGGCCAATACCAACGTGCAAACAGGGCCATAAACATAGGGTCGTAAAAATGTTGCACAGGTTTTTGTTGTTAAAATAGTTGTTATCGATAAACGGGTGCCGCTCGCTCTTTACTACTCGTTAAGTATCATTCAAGTACCTACCTATAAAAATATAAATATCTCTGGACAAGTTACACAAATTGAATTTAACCCCAAAGTAAGCAAATTATATGCTTGTGTCATGGGTGTTAGTCAACGATTCTAATACATAGAAATACTTAAATAGATACCAGAATAAATTTAATAAACACCCAGACCCGGAAATGCCGACATCTAAATGTTCATCACACAAATGCCTGCCCCCATCGGGAATCGAACCCGAGCCTCGCGGTTAGTCGGTGTAGTTAGGCGTGTACGCTAGCTACTCGACCAACGAGGCGGTCTATGGCGAGGCAACCTCTGTAAAAGACATTGCGTTGTTAATACAATAAATTAATTTATTATTATACATTTACATTAGTTTAAGTTTTATATTATACTAGCGGCTGTTATCAACTATCGACAAACCTTTTCCCCTGTTTACGCACAACACCAGCGCAGTGCCATTAGACCTGCAAGTGCGAGCAATGAGGTCCGATGACAATGATTTTTGACCCAGTTTGCATGTTGGTTTTCGACGGAGTATAGCCTTTTATAGAATAGTTACAATTTACTTCACCCCCTATTAAGTTCTATGGAGGTTTATTTTTGTACTCCCATCTTGAGCTATATGCATATCAAATTTCATCAAAATCGAATCAGCGGTTTAGCGCAGATAGAGCAACCGACACACACAGACTTTCGCATTTATAAATTACAATATTTCGTAAATAGCGTAGTAGCGATATAAGGCGAACAGCTGGGACCACTTAGTGACAAATAACTATGTTTTTAATTTACTTAATTTCATTTATGTTTTTTTTATTATTTTTTACGTTTTTAGTTGCCTATTTTTTAGCTGTAATATAGTTAACTAATTCGAAAACCTTATATACCTGAAAAAGTGATATAATTCAAATCTCTGTAATTCATGACGTCAAAGTGTGTGAGAAGTTGAGCGCTGACGCCGGAGAGAAAACGTCCATTAAGCGCCGCTATCCGGGTGAATGCAGAAACAACCGGATATTTCGCAGAGTCCACCTAAAACAGAATTTTTAAAGGTAACGAATGGGCAGGCGGCTTTCCTGATGGTAAAATACAACCGTGGCCAATAGGCACCATGGGTGTTACTAGTGCAAGTTTCGGCGTTTTGTGCCTACCGGAAATCCTTTACCTAATACAAAACAGGACAATGATGAAAACCGATGCTACAGAGGCACGAACAAAAATGTATCTGAATATATTAAAGGAAAGGAAAACTCTATCAACGCTTAACAGACACAACAATGTACAAAGATGCAACAAAATTCACGAGAAAAATTATCTAACGTAAAACTAATAGACGAGGAAATGCAATGTCCATATATCATTCAATGGGCTGCTAATACTTTGAGGGGTGATGAAATAATTAACAAACTATTAATGTTTAAGAAGAAAATGAGTTTCCCATGCAAGAAGTATGAAACTTCTTTGAAAATTATCGGCCAAGTTGCTTGGTTTGGCCTTTGAGGGGTTCGAGCATACGCACGACCCTATCGAATATTTTCAAAGATCAGGTTCGATTCCCTCTCCTCTCCCCTCTTAGGTGAAAAACGTAGATGTGTTTATTTCTGAGTCTGGGAGTTTGTTAAATCTATTGCAGTATAATATACAATACAAATACTAGCTGTTTGCACGCAACTTCGTAAGCGCAGAATAGTTACGATTTTCATACAAACTTTCATTTCCTATTGTAGTCCTTTAGGGGTTGATTTTTGAAATAAATATGGTCTATGTTGTAGTTCGGATTAATCAAAATTGATATATATATATAGACCTAAAGCTACATGGCCCTTCTCAAGCAAATATATTTTAGTTTTCATTTTACCTTTGCATAAATGTAAGTTAGGTAAGCAACCTCCGTCGCCATGTATAAGCCATACAAGAACTGAGACACTTGGAGCCACTCTAAACTTGAAGTCCATAGCAATACTGCATATACTGAAATTCCGCTAAGTCCTGCAACATATTTTATCAATTTTTAAGTATGTACTCCTGTACTCTATGGCTAAAAATTTAACTACAATTAGTACTGATCAAACAAGTACCAAAATATAACTAAAAGTGAACATTTCTGCAAAAGGCAAACAGCAACGGTAAAAGAAACTTCACCAAGTACCTACTCCAAGGTTCAAGTTGACAAAATACTATGTAATAGGGTATTATAAAGTTTATATTATGTCAGGTTACATATAGCAGTTAAATTATGTTCATAATGGTGAAAGGTCAGTAGTAGTAGATTTTTTACATTTATTTTTACATCAGTAAATCAAAGTACTCGATAGCCATCTACAACCAAAAAAAACGGCCAAGTGCAAGTCGGATTTGCTCAAGAAGTGTTCCGTAATATCATTAAGTAGTAAATTGCAAATTCATAAGTAGGTTTAGGATACATATCTGGGCAGCACGCTCGTGCGAATACGCGCGGCTATGGCTCGCTCCATGATGTTACCTCCCCGGCTACCCTCGCGGCCGTTGCTTAGCAACCGCCTCGCGATGGCGGCGCTCTCACCGCGTTTAGATACACGGATTATTTTCATTTTATGAGTTTTTATGCATTAGTTTTTCTAAATATTTACTTACAAATATTCACGTTTGTTGAATGTGAGCCCCATTAATATTCACTTTATTGTAATTTTATTATTTATTTTGAAAGGCAATATACAAGTAAATATTCTGTGAAAATTTAAAGTGTCTACCTGTTACCGTTTTTAAATATTAAGCAAAAAAATACGAAAAAGACACGTTTATTGTAAGGGGACCTTCTTAATATATTTTTCAATTTTTAGTACTTGTTGGTATAGCGGCAACGGAAATACATAATTTGTGAAAATTTCAGCTTCCTAGCTATCATGGTTTATGAGATACAGCCTGGAGACAGGACAGACTGACAGCGGAGGCTTAGTAATAGGGTTCGTTTTTACCCTTCGGGTACCGAACCCTAAAACATGTTTAAGAATTTATGTTTAACAGTGAATAGACATAAAGCTCTTTGAATAATGTAATCCACTTTATAAAGATGTTAGTTTATAAATTTACGGTATAAGAGATATGATTCATGGAAGTTTGAATTATCATTGCAAACTAATTAACATTTTTATGATTGCCACAGAATAGTCATTCACTGAAATAACTACAATAAACAAGATGTATTTAACTTCAATGTTTTTACAAGATAAAAGTAATTACCGTGTTAAAGATAAGAATGTGAGATCAATAAGTATTTCAAATTATCATATTTTTTATTATACACTAGCTATCCCGGCGAACTTCGTTTCACCCTCTCGGTATGGAAAACAATAGTGTTATTTTTCACATTTTCCCTACAACTTTCCCAATTTTTCTCTTTATAAGAACCTTCTCCTGATAATAACTAACACAATAATGAAAGAATTAGCCAAATCGGTCCAGGCGTTTGGAAGTTATGCGCTTACGAACACATTAAGCAATTCAATTTTATATTATAGATTGTTTGTTGCTTTGCTTCAACATAAACTATGGATATTAGTGTGGTAGCCTATTGAACAATAAATATCTCCGTATAAATAACACTAATTAAATCGAACTTCAAAGTAAGCAAATGAAATGCTTGAATTTTGGCTCCAATACATGGACACATTTGAGATACCGGATTATACTAAATAAAAATACAGATTCGGAAATGCAGATCTAAATCTAAATGTTCATCAGACATAATATGCCTCCATTGGGATTCGCAATCAACCTTAGCAGTTGGTTGGTGGACCTCGACCAACGAGGCAGTCTGAGGCCTCAAACTGGATCTCAGCGATTGCAGGGTGGCGGCGAGATCTAACACATAGGTTCTTATTGAAGTGAACTGGATGTCAGCGGAGCGGGAGCGGAGCAATCTGGCCGCTGACATCGAGTTCGGGCATACCTCGCCCCGCAAATCGCTGAGATCCAGTTTAAGGCCTAAGTATGAGTCCAGTTTGAGTATGAGAGTAGGCTATGTACATGTCAAATTTCAGTACAATTAATCAGAATGTTAAAACAAAAATTCAGAATATAGGTACAAACAAATAACAGAATCAATTATATTTTTTAAATTATAAAATTAAACTATACTACTATAACTTTTTAAAGACCTGTTAGAGTAAATTTTTTAAGGCATAATTAAACAAAACAAGTATGTCTAATCTACACTAATATTATAAAGCTGAAGAGTTTGTTTGTTTCAACGCGATAATCTCAGGAAGTACTGGTCCGATTTGAAAAATTCATTTAGTGTTAGATAGCCCATTTAACGAGGAAGGCTATAGGCTATATTCTACGCGGATGTTTAATCTATTTTAATCACATAGATTTTCATGGGATTCCATAATCAGATACAGACTTGATGGCATTGGGACCATATTCAAAGTGCACTCTTCCAATTAACAAAAAATTCTAAGCTTAATACATAAAAAAAATAGGAGTTGAACATTTAACCTCCTTCTCTTTGGAAGTCGGTTAAAAACTGGAGAAGATAAACTAGAAAAAATAGAATACATAATTTTACTTAATGTTTGCCTAAATGTTCACATGTAACAGAAAATGCAAGAAGGCAAAATTATTTTCAAAAAAAAAATTTTCAGTTAAGAGCTGTTTAAAGTGCAGGTGAAGTTGAAGGCATAAACTAGTAGGTAGACATAAAAAACAAAATCTTTGCTTTTATTAATAGGTACATAACCTTGAACCGGAATTGCCATCAATAGACTTCAGATCAGATGTCTCATTAATAGAATCATTAAATGTCATTGTAATCATGTATCTCCTTTGTCGTACTAAAAATCTGTTTACTTGAATATGCCTGGTACCTACATTACGGCAATTATTTTTAATTTATATGCAACTATAGAAAAATTTATTAGGTATGCATAATACATGTCAGTGAAAGCATGGATATACACTTACAAAATTCCAAACCAATGGGTGAAGATGTTTAGTAGTTGACATACCAACCACCTATCTCAAAACAAAACGGTAATTCCCTAACCTCATTGTCTTATTAGCCGTTTTCCCGTCGGAATGAAGTATTTTACCACGATAAAGATTATCTTATGTTTGTAAGGACTATTGTGGGATTTTAATGAAATAATTTTCCAAATCGGTCCAGTAGTTTCGGAGCCTGTTCAATACGAACAAACAATCTTTCCTTTAAGTAATTAGTATAGATTTTTTTTGTTATAATTACATGATTAAAGCTGGATTAGGTCGCTATTGTGATATAAACTCATGCGATGTTGTGGTCGTTGCATACTGCATTTGTGTCTAATGATTAGTTTCAAGTGTAAAGATGTAGGTATTTTGCTTAAATTTAAATTTTTAATTTCGTAACATATTTTGATTGCATTGTCCAATTTGAATAATTCAAAATGTAATCTCATGGCATTGAAAGAGTCTTGAATATGAAATGATATATTTGGATAAGGATTAATATAAAGGCGTGAATAACACTTTTTTGTTAACTTTTAAAATGTATTAAAGTAGGTGCTACTCAGACTTAAATCAAAATCTTTTAAACAGATTGGAGCGCACACTCAATAACTGTATACGGTTTATTTTTGGCCTGCGCAAATATGATCACGTGTCCGTATACCGTGCGAAACTCAAATGGCTGCCTATCCACCTACGCAGGCAATGGAGAATGCTGAGTACTTTGTATAATATTTTAAATAACCCTTTCGTTCCTCAATACCTTAAGTCTAAGTTCCAATATCAGCATTGTACACATTCGCGTCATCTCCGTTCAAATGATGTTCCCACTCTCCAAGTACCTGTATGTCGTACAGATTTTTTATCCAAATCTTTTGTTTTTCAGGTTGTAAGGCTTTGGAATGCACTTCCGGTTGACATTAGAAATAGTCCTTCTAAATTTTCATTTAAACGTTCGCTCCTTAGAAAAATGCTAGATTAAGTGAATCAGACACTATTTATATTTATATAGATTCATTATAAGTTTGTATTTAAGAATGTACATGTTTGTATGTATGTATGTATGTATGTATATATTTATTTTTATTTATTAAGTATATTTATGTATTTTATGTTATGTTATGGCACGTAGATTTGTATGTAGATCTCTGTACATATACTTTAGTTAGTTTAATTAATTGCTTTTGTTTATTCAATGTTAAGAATATCATTGCTTTAAGTGCACCCTAGTCGTTTAATTTTTTCTCTTATCTGTTTGGGTTAGCTGGTAGAGAATGCCATATAGCATTAAGTTTAACCTGTGTACAATATTGTGCATAAATTTTAATAAATAAATAATAAATAAATAATATATATTATGATATTGCAAACTTTTGGTAGATAGGTACATTGAATTATTATGTCACATGAATGCTTATTTACACAAATGTGCATACTGTTTGGATTTCATAAACAAGATTAAAATGTTAGTAAATTTCATTCCAGTCACATATTTGGTAATTTCAATATCTTGAATTACGATGTTTTGATATATAGAATTATCCTACTTCATTATCTTACCTAATATACCATATTATATAAGAAGTAATAAATACATTAAGACATAAATGTTTATCTATACATATAATAAATCTGTAGAAGGGTTAATTCTGTACATTGAAAATATTGAAAAAATAAATAGCAGGGGGTATTACTGGATCGATACTAAACCCAAATATGTGATTAAAAAATTTTATCTGTCTGTCTGTATGTTCAGGCATCATGTGAAAACTATTGGTTCAATTTCGAAGAAACTTGGTATAATTATACCTTATTATCCATAAAATGGGATATTTTTTGTTCTGGAAAAATATGCAGAAAAAAAATATCTTAATTTTCCAGTTTTAGACCGACATCTGCACGGACAGAGTCGCAGGTGGAAGCTAGTATAACAATAATCTAGCAAAATAGTAATCTGCTACATATTTGAAAGTGATGATTGCTTACTGACACATTACTAACTGCTTGTGAAAAAGAATATTTCAATCTTAATTACTACCAAAATTTGAATTTACTTTTTCATGTCTTCTGTTCCTGGGTTTGTGGTATAAAATCTACTGAAGTAGATAAGCTACCATATTTTATGTTTGTTACATTTTACAATGTAGTATAATATATTTTGTAATTATTTTTGTGTGCAGTTAAAAAAAATGCATTACTGATAAAAAATTGTGTATAAGACATCTATCTATTAAGAACTTATGAGGAAAATCATGGTTATCTTTACTATAATAAGAGATAATACCAAAGATCATTGATTATGTTTAGAAAAATAAGAAACATAAATTAGGTTTCTTACCTGAAAGAATAATAACAGGTTTGAATCTTAAAAAGTCCGTTATTAGAAACACAAGCACGAGGAGGGCTAAATATGAATAAGTTCCAACAGGGTAGACTTCACGATTTAACTGATCTTCGGTAATATTGCGCCATTCTCCCAGTAAAAACTCGGTTACAAATGGTTCTGACGGCCGAATCTCTCTCAAAGTTCCAAAAAAGCAAAGCACCAAAGTGATTTTTAGCCAACTCTGCATGGTTCAGGCTTCTAACACCGGCAACACACTGAAACCAAATGAGAGATTAATCACACGGCTCTAAGTGCGCTATATTCTATAAACTTTAGTTTTGCATGGTTAGCAATTAGCATATAGTCTTAAAGATCACTGAAGACATGTTACGTATTAACAGTCGAAGATATTACCTAACATTTACCTGGTTAAGTAGTTTATTATTTTGATTTTGTACTGTTATAATTTAAAGATACTATACTTTTTTGTTCATTGTACAAATTTAAATTGCGCTTTAATTCATTGAGTAACATGTTTCAAAACAAAACAATCGTACTTCGTACGTACTATCCTATTATTTACCAATTTTTAGTAGGTAATTTAAATTTAAATTTTAGGTTATAATCAAGGATGACGTTTGAATTTGACAAATGACATTAATGAAAATTTAATTTTTATTGAACATCTGTGCACAGTTTGAATAAAGATAATGTGGTGGAATGTGGTAATTTTTAAAAGGCAAAAATAAACTGCATAAAGCAATCAATCAAGAGAAATTTCCTAACTTCAGAATTAGTGAACATTAACAAATAGTGCTAGGAACACAGATTTCATAACAATTAAGCTGTGCAACACATTTACAACATAGGAACCTAGGAACTAAGCTGTGCTGTCAATGCTGCGGTAATTACCATGTTTTATGGCTTTCTGACCCCAAAGTTAACGAAATTCACGGCCTACGGCTGAAGCCCAAAAGCCGCAGCAAAATCTACATATTTTTAATAACTATATGATTATTACAAACATATTTTTTTAATCCTGTCACTTTCTTATTTACTTTCTTGCACTAACTAAATGCTGTTGAGGTGCGTAACTAATCGATCGATTGAAAAAAAGAAAGAAAAGCAACAAATTGCTTACTTCTACCGTTAATACAATATTAGTGTATAACGACTTAAAACTACTGCATAAATTTGAAAATCATCATTTAGGTATATCAAACAATAAACGACAAAAAAAATTAATTAATTAAAGTAAAGAAGAGGTAATTGAGGGTTGAGAAAATATGAGATTTGTTCCTTAAATAAATGAAACTGAAGTGTTAAAAATTTATGTTTAGGTACTTATAATACAAACATTCAAAGAAGGAAATGTAATAAATGTTACATTCCCAGTTGCTATTTTTTTACGAACAAAACAAGACACTGCAATTTTTGTTTAAGCTACACGGCCAAGAATAAATATGCATTGGCAATAAGCTAAGTCGTGAAATGTCGTTCCGAAAATTAAATTACCACAAGTAGTTTATTACTTTGTTATTATTATCCCTATTTCCAGGTAAAATTTTAATTATGAAAAACCAAACGTCACACTAGTGACCCTACATGAGATAAGTTGGACGTTGGACCCATGGACGTATCGTGTTATTAAGGTTATTATGTCGCACCCAAGTCGCACCAGGTTAGAATGTACTTTCGTCTCGACGCAATGGCGTCGCTTCGTTTGAATGTCGAATCCTATACTTGGCCTGTAGGGTTACTCTCAAATCTCGATTAATGCAATATTGGAAATTGGAATCGGATCTGTCACTTTAGGTACTCTTGAACACAATATTAGCAAATTATTAAAGTTTAATTAATAATAAACAATAGATGATTTTATCTAATCTAATCCGTAACTAATCCGTTATTACTGTGTTCCAGAGTACCTAATATGACAAATCCGATTCAAATTTGCAACTTGCATTAAATCGATATTCAAGAGTAACCCTACAGCTGTAGGGTTACTATCGAATCGCGATATCATGCGAATTGGAAATTGGAATCGTATGTGTCATTCAAAGTAGGTACTTCTACTTACAAATAAACGAATCCGATAAAATAATTCATTGTTTACTATTAACTTAATGAATGTAGTATTGTGTTCAAGATTACCTAAAATGACATACTCGATTCTAATTTCCAATATTTCACGAATCGAATTTCAAGAGTAACCCTAGCTTGCTACAATTAAGTAATCTGTCCTCTCCGAGCGCTACGCACTATAGCAAAAGTGTCATAAAGATTTTTCGTGAGGCTCGCCTAGCCCCCTTAGCCAGCGTGCCACGCGATACGAAACTTCATTCCAAAAATACAATGTTCTAAAAGACGAGCTCCACGTTATTGATGATTTTTGACCCCTGGCGGAAAACGAGTGTTTTTTTATGTTTGCGTGTCTGTGTGTGTATGTTTGAATCTGTCTCTGGCATTGTAACTTTTGATGGACTGATTTCTATATAGCTTTTTAGGTTCGAAAGCTGACGTGAACGAAATGTTTTTTAGCTACATTACATATCAGTTGTTTGGAGGTTCATTAAAAGTTTTTAATTTTTTGATTTCAAATAATTAAAAAAAGAGAACTTGCCGTTCGGTTATACATATTCTATGATACTAACTGTAGCCTTGGTTCTAAATAAAAATCATATATCGTTCCATTGTACTATGTACACTATACACTTTTAAAACAACATGTCGTAACTGACTGATTAATCATCGTGGAGCAAAAACTGATAGAGTTAGAGCCACGAAATTTCATTAGTAGAGTTGTTCGAGTCGACATTAACTTATGAAGGAGTTTTTGAAATTTTAACCCTAAGGGGATGAACTAAGGATTGAAAATATATATGTAAGGCAGTAATTTTTAAGTTAGAACCATGAAATTTTATTTTTCGGCTACTTATTAAAAATGATGACTTATTAAAAAAATTTGGAAACTCTACCCCTAAAGGGGTGAAATAGGGGTTGAAAGTTTGTATGAAAGTCCTTATTAACGGGCTATAATCAGTAAATATATTGACTGCCACGCAAGCAAAGCCGTGAGTAACAGCTAATATATTTTAAATGAGTTTACTACTTGTCACATGTCTTATTCTGCCGTTTTTCGTAGCTATTTTATTTTAATTTTTTATTGCAAAAAACGAAATATGATGATAGAAGACAAGAAAGAAAGTAATAAAAATATAATAAAAAAAAAACTTATTAACTTATTATCGTGTGAATCATAAATATTAAACACATGGGAAACACGATGGGCAATATTATTCTTTCTAGAAACGTTGCCGACAAGACGATCGCAGGTAAACGAAAGTGCTTCGTTTTTTTCGTCTATCAAATCTTAGTTTTGGGCACGTTATTCTACGAATTTCTAACAATTTCATTCGTTCTATCATTTCATATCGTTCTGTCGTTTCATGACGTAACTACTATGTTTTATCGCTGACGTCACGTTTGTTTGCCATGAACATTCTACGTTTTTTGAATTTCATATTTAAATGCGAGACGATGGTGTTCATTCTAACCCTGCAGACATTCGAGTATTAAACCAAGAGATTAATAAAAGAATACGCATACTTATTGCTGTAGCGTAGCGGTCGGCAACCTTTTGGCAGTCAAGGCCACAAGGTGGTAAAATAAACTAAATATGGGCCACACTTGTGATATTTAACCTAGACGCCAAATATATCTACTCATCATTGGTCATATCCCATAGAAAAAATGAAAATGGACACAGAAAAACGCGTTCTTAAGGCTAAAAGTAGAAATAGCTTGGATTCCAAACCATAGCGGTATTCATGGAAATGAGTCTGCTGACTCCTGTGCTAAAAAGGCTACAACCATAGGAAATACCAATGATTCAAAAATTTATCCTCATGATTTGAGCTCTATTTCTCGAGTGAACCTAGAAAAGTCATGGAACTCAGCATGGTCAATTTCTAAACGCAATAAAGGCAGATATTATGCCAACATACAAAGTTCCATCCCCAAAAAACCGTGGTTTTTCAACTTTCAACTAAATCTGTTATCTCTTCCATCATTAGGTTACTAAACCACTCGTCTTCCCCTGTTCATTCAAAGAAAATACGAATAAAAGACCACTCATTATGTGAAAGTAGCTTAGACGAAGGAACTGTGGAGCATATATTCTTCAACTGTCCTATATATAACATACCATATGAAATCCTCTCAAAAGAAATATTTTGTCTGATATGTACAATATCAAAATCTAGCCATTGGCAAGTCAAGTAATTGCATATTTCTAACACTACGAGTAAGTATATTTGCTGTAGTAATGTGACTGTCTGCATGTACTGTAATGTAATGTTTCGGTGTCTGTATTTTGGGTTAGTCTCTACTTTGAATCCGTAAAGCTAAGAAGCTCTCCTGTCTCTTTCACCACAAGACATTAGCGGAATTATTGTGTCTGACGCAATTAAGACCATATGTAAAGAAAGAAGAAGTAAAAAAAATTAAATGTTATTGGGTAAAGGCTTAAATGGTAATGGAATTTAAATGTTAATGCCAAATTTTAATAAAACAGTCCGTAAAAATGATTCACTTGTTGTCACGCTATGTCGTACGTTGTAAGACGTCACCAACCTGTGAATGCGACTGCGTTCAGTGTAACCAGTTTTATGTTTTGTTAACGTTATAGGTATAACAAATTTAAGTAAAAACACTTTGATTTAAAAAAATGTAAATTGATTATTTATTCATAGATCGAAAGTGTCATCGATTCCGAAGCGTTTCTCTAAATTTGGCTATTGCTTTACTATTGCTTTGTATACAAAGTCATGTCAGGGTTTTGAGTAAAGCGGTGACTCCGTTACTCAAGCTCATTTAGAGTAAAATTAGTTAATTTAGGTGGGAATTAGTAACATTTTGTTCCGTGAAAGTGCACGAATGAAATAATCATGAAGAAATTAGTGAATCGTGAATTTCCTCGCTGCCGCTAAATCTCTCATAGTGAGTTTGTGTAAAGTGACCACCGCTTTACTCAAGACCCTGACGTGACTTTGTAAATAGTGACTAATGACTGTGTAAGAATAATTGACACCGAAGACATGTGAGCAATGACTGTATAAGAATTGAAGACATGGCAGTATGGCCTAAAGGTCTTAGCCGACCCCAGAAAGGGGCATTATTAAATTAGAAAAAAAAACTAAAAAGTCAAATGATATTGACATTTGACAGTTTTTTGATTGACAAATTATTAAGAACAATGCAGTTTTTAATCAGAGTAATCAAATTTGTTATCAAATAATTTTCTTACTGTTGAGATTGGATTTTAAAGTCAAAGTTTTGGAAGATTATTGATTCAATGTCCTCGATCCTCGTGATTTCTTCTGTATAGTAGAATGCTAACCTGTTCATATTGTACCAAGGAATTTAAATATGAAAGTGAGAAAAAAAGACACGAACTGAGTCATATACCACAATTTGAGTGCAAGGATTGTTCAAAAAAGTTTAGTTTTGTGTAAGTTAACTATCGGGTGTATTTTTTGCAGTTTAGCTAAATTCTTTGAAAACAGAGTTCAACCTGGGCTTTTAGTTATTTTGTGCTCAATACGTAGGTAGACAGTTTTAATATCATGTCACAGATTAATCAAATTATTTCCTGGTAATGTACCTGTGTAATATTTTAACTTGCTGAAACAATTTTCTTTAAAAAACAAATTAATTTGTGTTATTATTATTGGTATGATATTTTCTGTCTTTGAAATATAATGATAATTTTACAATGGGTTTTTAAATCATTTCAATTGAGTAACATTTTTGTGGGGGACTTATAAAAGTACCTCCACGCCTGTATCCCTGGAGATGTAGGCAGAGATTCAACCAGGACTCACACTACTAAGTGAAGACACTAAGCCCCGCAATGTGATAGATGGCAAATTTATTGCCAACTGGAACAAAAAAGAAATAAAGAATATTTAATCTTAATTGACCTAAAGTGGTTCTTATTATGTTTATTTAATTCTAAAATTTACTATTGATTTGTCCACCTCACCAGATCACCATATTTTTATATCACCATCCTATTAGTGGTCAGTTGAGACTGTAGCTTGCATATTTGGATACAGAAATCAATAGTTCAGACATTTGATTAATATACCATTTACATAATTACCTTATTGGGTACAGAAACCTCTTCCTCACATTTATTTTTTTGTGTTTTAGCTAAAAGTCAAATATTATGTAAATTTAATATTGGATAATATTGATCTTTAATTGAATATTGTTATAATTGTGTGCGACAGCGCTTGCGTTACACGAAACAGGATGGTAAATGGCACTGTGCGCACAACAGTATAACGAAACGGGATAGGTCAGCTTCGGCGGAGCAAGTGGACTGTATATTCTTAAAAGAACACCAGCCACCCGAATGAACAACCACTGAAGTAGCTTTTCTAATCTTCTTTTATTGAGGAAACCGCTATATATTATTCTTACTGGGCAGGCTACCACCAGGAGAGATTTCTTCTTGCTTGAGGACTACTTCACCTTTCTTCTTTTGAGGCTGTTGCGCGGTTAAAAGCTCGCACTGCACTGACGGCTAACG